>CM040771.1:46577383-46587383 GCA_022829085.1 Abramis brama | reverse complement strand
GCCGATATATCGGTTATCGGCTTTCAAGTATAAAGAATTATCGGCTATCGGTATCGGCCAACATTTTCATATGGTTGCATCTCTACTGACGATTAAAACATTCACCCAAAACTCACAGTAGTAGAAAACAAGACTTCTTATCTCATGGCATTCTGCAGCTCAAGTAAATGTATTTTGATTTAAGATCAATACCAATACAACTTTATTATTTAAATGGGACATAACTGAAAACTCTGAATGTTCTCAGAACGTCATGAACAAACATTCTTCCAGTAATGTTAATAGAAAGTTTAATAACATGAGCACAAAAACATTATTTACTAGAGATGCACCGATATGAAAATGTTGGCCGATACCGATAACCGATAATTCTTTATATTTGAAAGCCGATAACCGATATATCGGCTTATAAACCTTAATCCAAGTTTATATAATTTTTGAGAGCCTGATTACAAAAAATGTCTCACAGTTACAATCCATGTCCCAATTACACAATTAAAATGATGTTCTCATTATAATTTTATGTAGCCGATATGACAGACTTTAGACTATTTTCCTTTTTTGAAGTGATTCCAATCATATTTCAAGCAATTCAAAATCATCATGTTGAACAGTCGCATCTGAAGAAAATAATACTTTATTTATCAGCTTTAATATATCGGCCAATTTTTTTTTATCAGGCCAATAACCATAACATAAAAAATTAACATATATCGGCCGATACATCGTGCATCCCTATTATATACACATTTAAACATTTTAGTTTATCTAACTTTTTTTTAAATGTTACAAGTTTCAAAATGTAACATTCAAATGTAACGTTTCCCATGATGTTTGCATATTGAAATGTTCACTAAACGTTGGCATAACCAAAAACATTCAGAAATGACATTCGGTTGCACTTTATTTTAAGGTGTCATTGTTACAGTGTGATTATATATGCAAGTACTGAGTATTAAGCAACTACATGTTCTTACTATAGGGTTAGGGTAGGATTAGGGTTTGGTTGAGGGTTAGTTGCATGTAATTATGCATATTAACAGTTATTACTCTGAAGTGCACGTAACATATGTAACAAGGACAGTGTAAAATAAAGTGTTACCTAACATTTCTTTTGAAGTCGTCTGAATTATGAAAGAGCGGCCTGTAAGCAATAAAACACTCCAGATTCACGACCACAGGAAACACAGAAAAGAACAGCACAAATGCAAAAAGGAAATGCAAAAACAGGACAACATCTAAACGGAGAGCAAACCTGCATATAAACAACATTTCATCGGCTGGAGTTGTAGATTTGAAGCATGACTCAGTCTGTTGTAAAGACCCTTCACATCACGAAACGCTGGGTTGGGTCGCGTGCCACCGTTTCCTCTTCTCCGTTTGTGAGCTTTGCACCAATTCAAAGCCACACCCTCACGCTTTCAACATGATCTTCATATCTTTCCAGAAGTATCGCAGAAGATCGACTCAAAAATCTGCCTCGGTTTTCGCGTGTCAAACTCCTCTCGAGGGTTTTGCATCACGTTCGACTGATATTTCAGCGAGTTCGTTCCTCTCGGTCTCTGGTGCTCTTGCGGAAATGACTGATCACATCTGAAGGCCTTGAGAGCTTCACGTTCACACCATCAAACAAACTCAGGACGGTCCCCCAACACGAGCGGATCCCCTCATACGGCGCCCGATCAGGCATCGTTACAGCTAAAGCTAAAGTTAAAGATCGAGAGGAGAAAAACACAGAAGAATAAAGATAACGCTCCAGTCCTTACCTTTCACTCTGCACCGGCAACAAGCGTCAGTGTAAAGTGTCTGTGACGCAAGAAACCACTAAACTTCCCTCAGTGACTTCCTGAGTCTGTTAGTTTCTGTCTTGATTCTCCATTTCTTATTGACGCCTTTATCTCAACCTCTAGCTGGTTCATCCATACGTGCAACACCAGGCCAATCCAAGAGCCTAAACAAGAAGACAGATGCAGTCAAATCAGGACACAAAACTGTCAATTATACAATGATTCACATTTATTCATTCAGCAAACGAGGAACATCACATGCAATTCATCATAAAGGCCAACAATATTCATGGTTTACAAGTTTAGAGTATATATAACGTATTAATGCATAAGCTAGAAAAGAACAAGCATGATTACCCTTTTCACTTACCTTGGTATGTTCATGGCACTCCAGGATACTTCAAAGAACTGCATTGTCCTAACATGGTAAATATCCTCAAAAAGCATTTCCAGTGTAGGCTACCATGTTGAAATACAAACCCAAACAAACAAAAATAGGCATTTCTATGATTACTATATGCATGTACCATGGTATTTATCTGATATAAGATGTGTCAATGAATGCAATGGTAGTGCTGTGTGTGTGTGTGTGTGTGAGTGTGTGTGTGTGTGTGTGTGTGTGTGTGTGTGAGATTCAAATAAAAACATGATATGGTACTTTGTTCTAAATGTAAAGCAGAAATGTTCGAGTGGAAGTGGAAACGGGCAAGAACATAATTTTGCGAATATGTCTGGAAGTCAATTTCTGCCACAAAATCAAGTTTTCTTAAATCTTCATTATGACATTAAAAGTCATAATTATGACATACTAAATCTTAATTGTGAGATAAAAATTTGACTTACTATATAATTTGAGATTTTTGACTTTTTAATGTCATAATTATGACTACGTTTTCATCTCATGCATATGACTCAGTATACCAAAGTTTTGACTTTTTGTCATAATTATGCCATTTTTAGTCATCATTTTGAAAATTTCCCTTTTTACGTCATAATTTTGGCTTTTGAGCTCATAAATTCTCAGAATTCCTTAGAAAAAATAAGTATACTTCAAGCTCATTTTATTAGTAAAGTTCACATGTATTTTTAAGTATATTTCTAGTAACTAAGTATATCAATGCACTAGTGGTAAACTTGCAAGTGTACTATTTCAATACTACTAGGGAATAAATTGGCCCACTTTTTAGCATCTAAAAGTATACTTTAAGAGTGACAGCAGTAAACATTGAGTACACAACTAGTTTACAACTACATTTTTCATTTGTACTGCAACTAAAAGTGAACTTATAGGTTTACTGACAGTTTACTAGTCAAATAGTTGCTACACATTTTTTAGTTTATGAAAGTACACTTTGAAGTACACTCTCAGTAAACTACTAGTTAGTAGTTTTATACTACAAGTATACTTGTACGTTTTCTTTAAGTGAACTTAACATCATACTTATATTATATTTACACTTTACATATACTACTATGTTCCTATTTAGTTTTTTTTACTTGACATTTACCTTTAACTGTACTTTAAGTAAAGTTGAAGCAAATTCCTGGTATTTAATAGGTTACTCAATCCCAGAAGAGTAAAAAACACGACGACAAACTCAGAATACTTTTTAAGTTGGCTTGAGAGAGCCAACTTTCTGATATTGTACTTAAACTTATTATTATTATTATTATTATTCTTCTTACTAAAAATTTATCCCCTATCTCCTCCTAGAGCTTTAACTCTACATACTCCAAACTCGGCTCAGACCTTCAGACTATTCTGACTTGAGTTGCTATATCTTTTCAGACTGATCGGACTTACGGTTTTCCTAATATTGCCGATCAAAACTCGGAAAAACTCCCATTGACTTACATTGGGGAGTTCTAAAAAATTCAAATCTAGATTCAAACTGGCCAACCGACGAAAATTCAAATCAAAATACCTTGAAGACTAATTCAAACTGCCATTCTATATAATATATAAGCCATTGAGACTCAATTAAACTAATCAACTCATCTATCTATCTACTTCAAACTATTTTAAACTTTAAACTACTTTAAACTTCAAACTAAATTAAACTTCAAACTAATATAAACTTTAAACTTCTTTAAACTTCAAACTTAAGCTTTAACTCATTTAAACTTATAAACTGTAAACTCATTTAAACTTATAAACTCAAAACTCATTTAAACTTACAAACCAAATTCAAAAACGTGTACACTTATAAACTCATCCATTTATACACTTATAAACTCTAAACTCATAAACTCTGAGTGTGTGTGTGTGTGTGTGTGTGAACCCACATACACACACACACTCTCTAAACTCATTTAAACTTAAACTCTAAACTCATTTAAACTTATAAACTCAAAACTCAAAAACTCGTAAACTAATTTAAACTTCAAACCACTTTAAACTTCGTACGTATAAAGCTCCCAGCTCCCAAGCAACTCCATAGCAACCAAACTTGAGTACCCTAGCAACCATTTTGCAAGACCTATATCTCTGTATCAGAACATTGTATAGAGATGAGGTTTGGCTCTTTTGACTCATGCTAGCAAACAGCACTTCCAACATGCTACACATGCTAGCAGTGAATAGCTACATGCTAATAGCGATTAGTTAAGTGCTAAATCATACCAAGATCATGCTAAGAACTATACAAACTCCATAGTAACCATCTGTGACAACTACCAACCACCAAGTAACACCCTAGCAACCACCCAGAACACCCTAGCAACACCCTAGCAACCACCCAGAATACCCTAGCAACACCATAGCAACTACCAAAACACCCTAGCAACCACCTAGCAACATCATAGCAACCACCCAGAACACCCTAGCAACCACCTAGCAACACCATAGCAACCACCAAAACACCCTAGCAACCACCTAGCAACATCCTAGCAACCACCTGGAATACCCTAGCAACACCATAGCAACCACCCATAATACCCTAGCAACCGCCTAGCAACACCATAGCAACCACCAAAACACCCTAGTAACCGCCTAGCAACCACCCAGAATACCCTAGCAACCGCCTAGCAACACCCTAGCAACCACCCAGAACACCCTAGCAACCGCCTAGCAACACCATAGCAACCGCTAAAACACCCTAGCAACCGCCTAGCAACCACCCAGAACACCCTAGTAACCGCCTAGCAACCACCCAAAATACCTTAGCAACCGCCTAGCAACACCCTAGCAACCACCCAAAATACCCTAGCAACCGCTTAGCAACACCCTAGCAACCACCCAGAACACCCTAGCAACCACCTAGCAACCACCCAGAACACCCTAGCAACCAAACAGAATACCCTAGCAACAACCTAGCAACACCATAGCAACCACCCAGAACACCCTAGCAACCACCAAAAACACCCTAGCAACCGCCTAGCAACCACCCAGAACACCCTAGCAACTGCCTAGCAACCACCCAGAACACCTTAGCAACCCACTAGAAAACCCCCAACAACTTTTTAACTTTAAAATACTTTAAACTTTAAACTAATTTAAACATTAAACTAATTTAAACTTTAAACTAATTTAAACTTCAAACTAATTTAAACTTTAGACTAATTTAAACTTTAAACTAATTTAAGCTTCAAACTAATTTAAACTTTAGACTAATTTAAACTTTAAACTAATTTAAGCTTCAAACTAATTTTAACTTTAAACTATTTTAAACTTCTAACTAATTTAAACTTTAAACTAATTTAAACTTGAAACTACTTTAAACTCCAAACTACTTTTAACTTCTTCAAACTTTCTGGTCCAGCTTTCTCAAGCCAACTTAAAGTTTGTCTCGACAAACTTTTTAATCTAGTTTATACTTATAAGTATATCTCGAACAAAAGATTGAGTACAAGTATAGGCCAAATATTATGTTTGTAAAATTTTAAGTATACTTCTGAGAAAGTAGACAAAGTATATTTTCTTGTTTTTAGTTTTATAAGTATACCACATTTGAATAAACTTCTGTGCCACATCCAACAATTTCAGCGAACATCCCAGTATGATCTAATGCAAAACGGTGAAAGTTACAGAAAATGTTTAAGAAAAAAAGTTAACAGAAGGAAATATCCAATAAAATACATATAAAAAAACAAATATTATGAGTCCATATAAGTCTTAGCTGTTGTGCGAACCAATGTGCACATGAAAAACATTCCAGAACATAATTATCAATTGAATTTTAAATTTTATAATTTACATAGTGTGTTTTCAGTACAAAATCAAACACTGTGGAAAATTTAGAGCTTTTTTAAAATATACACATACACAGCAAAAAAATTTCTTTAGATCAAGATACACTCAAAATGACATGATATTAAGTCTTGTGATCTGGAAAAAAAAAGTATCAAAATTAAGAGAGTTTTGACCCTTTGGCAGATATTTGGTCTTGTGTTAAATTTAAACTGGATTCATTTTTGGTACATTTTTCAGAAAACATGATATTTTAGCTCATTATTATCTCAAGTTACTATATCAGAATTAGCAAACACATCAAAACACAAACATTCCCAGTGTGTGGAAACTCACACACTCACGCGTGACTAACGACTCATGTTCGTCACTGTAATCGCCATCCATCAAAACTTGAATAGCGTGACACTGGTTAGTTATGGGCGATAAATAATCTTCCTTTTCTGTTTAGTTTTGAGGATTGATGTCATACCTTGAATATGTTCACTAGTGAAAAACTGCCTCGTGAAGCTTTGAAACTGTTGCAAACTTGCAATCAGTGATTTTAAAGTCACGTGATGTCAGTTATGTTATGTCATAACTGTTTCGACATTTCAATGGATTATATGCTACTGAAGGCCAGTTCACACCAATGACGATAACTATAAAGATAACGATCAAAGATATAGTTCTGAAAATCGTTCTCAATTGGTCTCACTTCCTACTCTCACTTAAAGAGGTAGACTCTCTTCTCAAATGACAGATTCTTAAACAATATGCTAATTTCTAGAATGATTCCATCTTGTTTGTAATGTGAAGGTTTCTGGTGATGCTCTTTCATGTGGGTGTGTCCATTTTCCTCTTTGTTACTTTAAATAAAAACAAAAATCAACGGCCGCCGCTAGGGGGCGATGATCTCTGTGAACCCATTAATTATGGTTTTTACTATGATCTCGGATCAGTTTTATGTAGACATTTTTTGTAGACATTTTTGTAATGAAATAGGCTATTCATGTAATAAAAAGAAAGATTAGTGGATATTTTACTCAGGATAATGTGAATAACGAAGCTTTTGTTATTAATCTGTTTATTCTTTTAGTTAAGTTTCACATCCATAAGTGTAAATTTTCTAACAGAAAACCCTGTTTTACAGTGTTTTTTAAAGAATTGGAAAGTTACTTTTGTACTATTCAAACTAGCACTAATACAAAGGCTATTAAAACTGTCCGTTTATGTTCTGTCTTCAAAATATTTGAGTAATGTAAAGGTCTTGCATGTTTTTGAGTGTATTTTTTATTTATTTATTTATTTATTATTATTATTATTTCTTTCTTTCCTTTCTTTCCCTGGCTTTATATTGTCTGTTGTATTGTTCTGTATATGTTGTTTAAGGCATAATAAAAAAAAATAATAATAATAATAAAGGAAGATTAGTAAATAAAAACAAGCCCAGCAATTTAATAAAATAACATATATAACACGTACACTTCATATTTAATTGTATTAAATTGTTTGTTAATTGCATTTAATAGATGACACTTTCAATAAAACATTTGTAATTGGTTTGTCAAAGTGGTTTTTATGCATATTTGGGCCGAGTTTTCGTTGCATTTACACTGTTCTGGCCAGCAGGAGTCAGCAGAGAGTCGCGTTTCCAGCGCTTCCAGACAGTGAATCATTTTGCGAATCAATTGGTTCAATTGATTCAAATTTTCATTACTAATGTTCATATCGTGATCGCCCCAGAGTTGAACTGGCAGAGGAAAGCATATATTTTGCACATCATATCAAATATTACTCATTGTGAACTGATTGATTCAGATGCTTGCAAAACGTTTCTATGGCTTTTTCGAGAGGAAAAGTCCCTCGTGATGTGATGCCAGTGTGTCACGTGATCTTCAGATGATTCAGTCTCTCTTGCACGTTTATTGACCACAATTGTTCTTTGCCAGGGAGAGATTTGAAAAGGAACACTTTGCAGAGGTAAAGTTAAATAAAATGCAGCTTCTCATATAGGCCTATCAGTCGAGTCAGGAAATGCATTTATTTATGCATCAAGCAGACGCTTTTATCCAAGATGAGTGTGTGTGTGTGTGTGTGTGTGTGTGTCCCAATAAACCCATCACAGACAAAATGTCCCCAAAAGATGGCAATATCCGAAATCCTTGTCCTTGTGAGGAAACAAGCTTAAAAATCATACAAAATGAGTTTTTTGAAAATGTAAAAACACAGAAAGTTTTGTGTGATGGGTAGGTTTAGGGGTCAGTGTGTGTGTGTGTGTGTGTGTGTGTGTGTGTGTGTGTGTGTGATGGGTAGGTTTAGGGGTCAGGTTAGTGTGTGTGTGTGTGTGTGTGTGTGTGTGTGTGTGTGTGTGTGTGATGGGTAGGTTTAGGGGTCAGTGTGTGTGTGTGTGTGTGTGTGTGTGTGTGTGTTGGTTGTGTGTGATGGGTAGGTTTAGGGGTCAGTGTGTGTGTGTGTGTGTGATGGGTAGGTTTAGGGGTCAGGTTAGTGTGTGTGTGTGTGTGTGTGATGGGTAGTTTTAGGGGTCAGGTTAGTGTGTGTGTGTGTGTGTGTGTGTGTGTGTGTGTGTGTGTGTGTGTGTGTGTGTGATGGGTAGTTTTAGGGGTCAGGTTAGTGTGTGTGTGTGTGTGTGTGTGTGTGTGTGTGATGGGCAGAGGCGGACAGAGTACACAGCTTCATTACTTGAGTAAAAGTACAGATACCCCTTGCTAAATTTTACTCAAGTACAAGTAAAAGTACTACAGTTAGATGTCTACTTAAGTAAAAGTACTAAAGTACTTGTTTTTAAAAGTACTTGAGTATCAAGAGTACAAGAGTACATTTTCTAAATATTACATTACTACTGCCACAGTGCTTACATTGGTAAACACAGCAAACACTTGAAGCGAAAACTATCATTAACTTGTTCAGAAAATTGAAATAGTCTGGCGAGGTAGGGGAAGACTCATGAATATTCATTAGGGAAGTCATCCCTGATTGGTCTGATGACCTACCCCTAACCCCGCCCCTAAACCTACCCGTCACTGGGGATAAGACCAATCAGAGATGACTTCCCTAATGAATATTCATGAGTCTTCCCCTACCATCCTGGGGAAAAAAATACTCCCGGGATGGACCTGCTGCGTCTTCATCCATGGTTTCGTCTCTTATCTAAATCTGACCATGGAGTTGACTTTGGCGGAAAGCTGAAGGTGATTGCTGATAGGCTGTCCCAATCAGTGGTGCCTGCACAATCCAATCACATTTGAGAGGGAAACAACAAATTGAGGGTTTCCGAGATGTTTCTTTTTTCCTTTTTTTATTTATTTTTTATTTTTTAGAAGTAGTAACGGGTACTCACAGTTATGGATAGAAATGTAGTGGAGTAAAGAGTACAATATTTGCCTCTCAAATGTACTTGAGTAAAGTCATGAGTACTCCCCAAAAATGATACTTGAGTAAAGTACAGATCCCTCAAAATTGTACTTAAGTACTGTACTCCGTTACTGTCCGGCTCTGGTGATGGGTAAGGTTTAGGGGTCAGGTTAGTGTGTGTGTGTGTGTGTGTGTGTGTGTGTGAGTGTGTGTGTGTGTGTGTGTGTGAGTGTGTGTGTGTGTGTGTGTGTGTGTGATGGTTAGGTTTAGGGGTCAGGTTAGTGTGTGTGTGTGTGTGTGTGTGTATGATGGGTAGGTTTAGGGGTCAGGTTAGTGTGTGTGTGTGTGTGTGTGTGTGTGTGTGTGTGTGTGTGTGTGTGTGTGTGTGTGTGTGTGTGATGGGTAGTTTTAGGGGTCAGGTTAGTGTGTGTGTGTGTGTGTGTGTGTGTGTGTGTGTGTGTGTGTGTGTGAGTGTGTGTGTGTGTGTGTGTGTGTGTGATGGTTAGGTTTAGGGGTCAGGTTAGTGTGTGTGTGTGTGTGTGTGTGTATGATGGGTAGGTTTAGGGGTCAGGTTAGTGTGTGTGTGTGTGTGTGTGTGTGTGTGTGTGTGTGTGTGTGTGTGTGTGAGTGTGTGTGTGTGTGTGTGTGTGTGTGATGGTTAGGTTTAGGG
>CM040771.1:46572383-46574883 GCA_022829085.1 Abramis brama | reverse complement strand
CTCTATTGAAGCCTTTTAAATAGCTATATTTATATATATAGAGAGAGAGAGAAACACAGACAAATATAACTCGCATTACAACACGTGCCACTGTTTGTTCTGCAAAACCAACAAGTATCTCTCTTGACTTTGGATGAATAAAATGTTGTTGAAGTTCCATCAGCTCTGAACTATTTCAGATGAAATGAATGAAAGTTTATCAAATAAACTTTGAATGTTAAAACTTTGCTGAAAGTTGAGACGTTTACATTATCTGAGTGAGTGGTTGGTGTGTTTGCACTGAAAAACCTGATATTTTTATGCAGTGTTCAAAGATAAACAGCATCGGCTCATACAGAAGTTCCACAGAAACTGACGCAGCAAATAAACACACACACACACACGTGCTGATAAGCGTAAGGTGTGTGTTTATGGTGTGTGTGTGTGTGATGATGAACCAGTTGAGCCTGTCATAAACAGTGCAGGCGGCGACAGGTGAACCGAAGCACGGCCGGATGTCACTCACATACATACTCATACTCATACTCACACTCACCCAACACACACCCTCACCCACACAAACAGACACATACACTTACACAACACAGGCACACTCACTAACACACTCGCACACACAATCATTCACTCACACACACACACACACACACACACACACACACACACACACACACACACACACACACACACACACACACATGCCCAGGTACTCACACACAAGAACACACACACATTTACATTTATATCACAATTAATCATTTAGCAGACATTTTTTATCCAAAGCGACTGAGGACAACAATAGAAGCAATCAAACCAACAATAGAGCAACAATAATGTTTATGTTGCATGAGTAAATATATCTGCAATATATTACATGTGCAGTACCATATCTGATCACATATACATCTATATATTATATTATGAAGTATATTACTGAATATAAAATTAAATACATTATGATATATAAGTAAATATATTGTCAAATATTTTTCAATATATGAAAAGCGGCAATTCCTTATGTATTATTCAATATATTGTAATATATTAACACAATGTATTATTCTGTATATTTTCAAATATAATGTTAAACCATTTAATGTATTGATAATATATATATAGAAATATATTTTCGTTCCGTAAGGAGTTGGCCGAGATCACGAGCAGTTCTGTCTCCACATGGTTGAGCTGAAGGTGATTGTCCTTCATCCAGCAATAAATGTCTGTCAGGCTGAGATGCGAGCAGCTCCCGTCGGATCCTCCAGCTGGAAGGAGAGGTAGAGTTGTGTGTCGTCAGCATAACAGTGATGGGATAAACCATGTTTCTGAATGACAGATCCTAGTGATGACATGTAGATGGAGAAGAGAAGCGGTCCCAGCACTGAGCCCTGAGGCGCTCCAGTAGCTAGATGATAACAGTGATGGGATAAACCATGTTTCTGAATGACAGATCTAGTGATGTCATGTAGATGGAGAAGAGAAGCGGTCCCAGCACTGAGCCCTGAGGCACTCCAGTAGCTAGATGATAACAGTGATGGGATAAACCATGTTTCTGAATGACAGATCTAGTGATGTCATGTAGATGGAGAAGAGAAGCGGTCCCAGCACTGAGCCCTGAGGCACTCCAGTAGCTAGATGATAACAGTGATGGGATAAACCATGTTTCTGAATGACAGATCTAGTGATGTCATGTAGATGGAGAAGAGAAGTGGTCCCAGCACTGAGCCCTGAGGCACTCCAGTAGCTAGATGATAACAGTGATGGGATAAACCATGTTTCTGAATGACAGATCCTAGTCATGACATGTAGATGGAGAAGAGAAGTGGTCCCAGCACTGAGCCCTGAGGCACTCCAGTAACTAGATGATAACAGTGATGGGATAAACCATGTTTCTGAATGACAGATCTAGTGATGTCATGTAGATGGAGAAGAGAAGTGGTCCCAGCACTGAGCCCTGAGGCACTCCAGTAACTAGATGATAACAGTGATGGGATAAACCATGTTTATGAATGACAGATCTAGTGATGTCATGTAGATGGAGAAGAGAAGCGGTCCCAGCACTGAGCCCTGAGAACGGCAAAAACATGTTCAATGACACTGTACACACTTTGAAACCGCAGCGCGCGGGCTAAGAATAAACAGACCGTTATCGTTCTTTGGTGTGGACGCAAATATAGTTATCGCTATAGTTATCGTTCTTGGTGTGAACAGCCCTTTAGACGCCTCACCCCTCCACGACACCCTGAAGGACCTACTGAGAGTAAGACCTGAACCACTGGAGTGGTGTTCCTGAGATGCCCTTCGTCATGGGGATTGACAGGAGGATCTGGTGGTGAACAGAGTCAAAGTACTGAGGATTTGGAAGCTGCTCTTGAGTCTCAGACCTGGACAGTCTCAGTTGAGCGACACTTCTGAAACCAGACTGGTTGTTTTCCAGGAGGTTGTTCTGTGTAAGAAAAGTAGAGATTTTCTTGAACGTGACTCATTCCTCCCATGATGAATCGCT
>CM040771.1:46539883-46567383 GCA_022829085.1 Abramis brama | reverse complement strand
ACACTCCTCACACTCCTCACACACACTCCTCATTCTCTCTCTCTCACACACACACACACACACACACACACACACACACACACTCACACACACACACTCCTCACTCTCTCTCACACACACACACACACACACACACACACACACACTCTCTCACACACACACACACACACACACACACACACACACACACACACACACACACTCATTCCTCACACACATACTCACACACACACTCCTCACACACACACTCCTCATACACACACTCCTCACACACACACTCACACACACACTCACACACACACACACACACACACACACACACACACTCCTCACACACACACTCCTCACACACACTCCTCACACACACACTCCTCACACACACACTCCTCACACACACTCCTCACACACACACTCCTCACACACACTCCTCACACACACTCCTCACACACACACTCCTCACACACACTCACACACACACACACACACACACACACTCACACACACACACTCCTTACATGTGCAAACACTCATTGCTTTACTGAACACCAGCCAATCATGGCTTTAGAAAAAGGTCGAGGTATAGGTTGTTCGGACGGTGTAATACTGTATTCACAAACACAAATGCTTACAGTAAAAACATTAATAGTTTGATTTCAATCTTGCTTTCGTGTTTACCGTGAATTTTTCAACATCTCTGCCGATTACTGTCAGTCTTGAACAGAATGAACACATGAGCTCATGAAAGAAGAGCTTTAGGTGTAGAATAACTGTGTGTGATATACATCCAGAAATATAATATTATGTCAAAGGTGTTTACAACGTAAGACAAATGTTTGCTTTTGAGATGTTTGTGATATTCTGAATGCAGTGCTTCATTTCGCAAGAGATGTGACATCATTTCTGACGTGTGCAATTCTTTGCTCTTTCAATATTTCTTTGCAAATATTTGTTCTTGTTTTAAACACAAACATTTGGATATAAGATTGAGGAAGAAGCTGATTTTCTGCAGTGTGTGTGTGTGTGTGTGTGTGTGTGTGTGAGACTGTATTGAGAAGATCCCTCACGTGTTGACGCCGACCGGCAGTCAGATAGACAGGATGTGATGCGTCACGGTGGACGCTACTTCCTCTTTCCCCACTTCCTCTTCTGCCTCATCAGCAGGCGTTGGGTAAGATCTACTTCCTGTCTGAGATCACGGACACAGGAAACTGCTCGTGTCACTTCCTCTGAGCTCAGGAGCTCGTGCTGCTATTGATCAACCGTTTCTCCGTTCATTAATACCAGAAATTAACTTAGAAAATGACAAAGACAACAGAGCCTGATGACACTGTGACAAAAAAATAGGCCCAATATGATCATGAAGTTATGACAACATTATGTTTTTACATGCTTTAATTCGTCAAAATACACTGCAAAACGCTTTTCTTACTTAGTATTTTTGTCTTGTTTCCAGTCCAAATATCTAAAAACTCTTAAATTAAGATGCATTTACTAGATGAGTAAAATTACATAAGATATTATGTCTTGTTTTCTGGGGAAATAAATAAAACTTAAGAGAGTTGTTGCTTAAAAAAAGCAAAATGATCTGCCAATGGGGTGAGAAATATAATCTTAATTCAAACCGAAACAAGATAATTTTGCTTGTTTTAAGCATCAACTCACTTCATTTTGATTTATTTCCCCAGAAAACAAGACATAATATCTTATGTAATTTTACTCATCTAGTAAATGCATCTTAATTTAAGAGTTTTTAGATATTTGGACTGGAAACAAGACAGAAATACTAAGTAAGAAAAGTATTTTTTGCAGTGTAATCAATTTTCTACTTTTTTTATAAGTTATATAAGATTCAACATTAAGTCAGTTTAATGTAATTTAAGTTAAAATGACTTAAACATCCAAGTTTATTGTACTTAAAATTTTAAGTCAGCAAGTTTTTTTTTTTACAGTGTTGCTCCAGGAACCAAAGCACTCGACTCATAACTTCAGTTTAACATTTTATTTAACCAACTACAGGTTAATGAACATTAAGTACATTAAGTGCAGAACTTAACTAGTTTAATATGATTAGATTACCTCATTAATTAAATATTAATGTAATTATCTTTGTAAATATGTTGAATCCAGTCAATATTTAATTAATCCTGAACTCCTGAAACGCCTCCTAGTCTTGAGTTTCTTCCGGGAACGAACACGTCACAATATTCCTCATTATAATAATTAATGCGCAGAATAAAGGGGCGGGGCCTGGTTGAGTTAGTTAGTAGTGTGTTAAACTGGCGGTTATGGTAAGGGGCGGGACATTTCCCAAACACACTCGAAGCGCTCGACCAATCACAACACACTGCTCCAGCCGACCAATCAGAGCACAGTGTGCTTTTCAGAAGGAGGGGCTTCATAGAGACAGGAAGTAAACAGAGCGTTACTGACAGACTGGGAAGAGAGGAGCCGCAACAATGGAGAATATGAGGAGAATAATCAACATTCAAGCAGGAAAACCTGTTCTAGTAGAGCCTGAAACAACATCAAGACTCTGTATCAACGAGCTCTTTCTCAATCACAGTCCAGACTGGGTCGATATATCAGACCTGCAGGTGTGACACTAAATCCTGCTCATTATGTGAGGGTCACAGGAGAGCGATTAAAGATCAGCGCTTTATTACAAACCCTCAAAGCGGCCCGTCAGACGCCAGTATGGATCCAGTCACTGCGGTTAATAACACACGGGGAGTTATGGCTGCACACTGTTATCAATCACATTCACAGTGCAAAAATTATGTTCTTCCTTATGACTGAAGATATTAAGTAAAAAAGAATGAAGTTTGTGCTTAAGACAATAAACGCTTTAGAAAATAAAACACTTAATTCAAAGAGAAAACAACGTTTATTTTTCTGAAGAAAATGTATTCTTGTTTTCAGCAAAAACTCACTTCACTTTGATACATTTCTCAGAAAATAAGACCATTTCTGTAATTCAAAACAATTCACTAATTGTTTTGTTCTAGTTTTTTTTGTGTGTGTTTTTCTAGATGTGTGATTTGATTGTGAAGCGACTCGTTGCTTGTTTTTGTTTCAGAACATCAGACTCTGGTTTCTGTTTCAGATCCTCTTCAACAACAAACAACAGAATGACTGGAGCCGCAAGAACACACACACACTCACAAACGTGACTGACACTGACACACACACACACACACCTGTGACTGAGACTGACTCTCTCTCTCTCACACACACACACACACACACACACACACCTGTGTTTGAAGAAAACCACATCAGTCACATGACTCACCCGGCGTCTAGACCTGACCGACGTCATCGGTGAAACATAATTAGCTACCATTGTTGTTTAATACAAAGTCTAACTTAAATGTCTTTGTAAGAACCCGGTCATCAAGAAATACATATGAAACGTTGCATGTTTTATCATGTTTAGTCACGGTGTAACTCAGGCGACACTGATATTTAAAGTGAAATCAGAAAACAGCAAACATTTATTTATCTTAATTTATTACCTAAAAGGAAATAAAAACGAAATTGCAAGCCACACAAATTTATTGCTCATGAAAAAAAAAAAAAAAAAGCTAACAAAAATATATTCCAAGAATGAGAACGTTAAGGGAACAACATTCCACAAACATGACGAGAACGACTTTTAAACGTGCACGGAACATTCCAAAACTTGTCACATTTAAAAAATGTTCAAAGTAAAATGTTCTGAGAACGTTCTGTGAGCTGGGATGGTTTACACAGTGACAAAACAAGAGAAAGAAAGGAAAGTAACACAAAACCACAGTTTCACAGTTAACAGATGGTTTTATAAATTAATACAGTCGTGTGAATGAACGTGCGACACGCTCGCGACTAAACACAAGCATCAGCTCGCTTCATGACAGATCATATCAGGATCTGATGCACAAACACAGGACAACAAACACACGACAGAAGACGACGATCAGATCAGTCAGTTCCCGGATCCCGATCCCACAGTCTGCCAGGAACAGGAAAAAGAAGAGTTTGGGGAATCCACGCCGATCCAGGCGATTTGCATTCGTTGTTCCTTAAAGATAAAACAGTCACTGAGTTCATGTCGTCCTTTATCCGAGAGAAGAGAGAAATGAGTGAGAGGTTTATTTCAGCTTTCAGAATGACTGCGATGTTTCCTTCTCTCACAGTCCTGATTCTCCGGCGTTTTGCTGAAAAACGCGCAGATTCTTCACAGAAACCGACAGTCGGAGAGAAGAACATGAACGACTCTGCGTTGTTCAATTAATGTGTCTTAGAAATAAAAATGTGAATCTCATAAAACATGTCAAAATCAAATTTCACCCCAAAATAAAAATTACGAGGAAGCTGTACTATTTTGCATAAAGAAATGAAGCCTATTTATAAACAAAATATTAATTTGCATTACGATGATATTTGGGGTTTAAATGTGCTGAAAGGTTGTTAATGGTCCTAAAAACAGGCTTTTTTCTCATTAATGTGAAAAATAATATCCATTTTCTTTCGATTTTGGGGTGAAATATGAGCTGTACTTGTTTTCATGAGATCCAGGATTCATAAAGACTGAAAATAACATCCTGAACGTTATTTAGTCTCCTCAGACTGACGTACTGTCCTCTGAAACACGTATCAAAAATATTTTAATGCTCGCGAGAGAAATGAACTGTGCAAAACATCATCTAAGCAGAGTTGAACACCTGACATGATAATGCTACATACTGCGCTTCATAACATCCAGCCAGAGAATCATTTACTGCACTGTAATAAATCCTCTTCTTCCTCAGCGTTTCTGTCTCGTTTTCCAGCACAAATATATAAACATTCTTAAATCAAGATAATTATTCTTTATTTTCTTGAAAGCCGATAACCGATATATTGGCCGATAAATCTAAATCCAAATTTTTATATCATTTTTGAGAGCCTGATTACAAAAACAAAAGTCTCAGCATTAAAATCCATGTTCCATAATTTTACATAGCTTATGTAACGATATGACAGACTTGTGTTGCACTTTACTGTATTTTACTTTTCAAAGTGATTCCAATCATATTTCAAGCAATTCATAACCATCATGTTGAACAGTCGCATCTGAAGAGTCTCAGCTGGAGGAGGAAATACATTATTTATCGGCTTTAATATATCGGACAGATTTTCTTATCAGCCGATAACGATAACGTTAAATTAGCCGATGCCGATATAATGGCCGATATATCGTGCATCTCATTTACTGGAGAAGCAAATGACTGAAGATATGAAGTCTTGATTCTCCAGTAAATGTCTCTTGATTTAAGAATGTTTCGTGCTGGAAAACGAGAGCATGATTATTGTGACGACGAGACCATGAATGCCCTCACAGCGGCTCCTGAAGTGTTTCACAGCTTCGGACAGTAATGCCCATGTTTTGTCCGTTCAGCAGCACATGTTCATTCTTTCGTCCGGCTCAAGCCACGACAAACTCCGCGTTCATGTCCGATGGGACGTCGGGTTTCCAGACCGGCTCCTGGAAGTCCAGATCCAGGGAGCCGTCGCTGCTGTCGCGGCGTGAGGGCTTGCGCTCGCTCAGCCAGTGAAGCGGGGCCCGTATGTCCCTCCGGGCTCTCCGTCGGAGCCGCCGCTGCCGCAGTAAGAGCCGCAGATGCTCCAGCTTACAGCGCGTGGCCTTGTTCTCCGTCTGACGCAGACGCTCACCTGAGACAGAGACACAACATCACTGACGCTGAACAACACCAGGGGCTCAAAGTGTACGAGAACCCGAAATCAACAAATGGCGTACGCCAAAAAACATTCAGGGTTAGGAAGAGCTCTTTGCGGTAACTACTGCAGGTCACAGTGAACAGGGATTTTATTAAACAAAATGACTTTCTCTGTTAGATGTAAAGTGCGACAACTGTTTGGTTGCTTTGCCATTTCTTACCATCACAAACACACTGTAAAGATTGTAAAGGTCACATCTCAAAATGTTTCCTGACCGACAGCCAGTGCCTTTTAACCGATCATTATCTGTGAACCAACAAGATTAGGGGCCTTGTCATACACTCTATATGCAACTATTGTGTACATAAAGAAATGGTGGAATCCGGCTTGTTCTGCTTGAGCTTTAACCTCACACACACACACACACACACACACACACACGCAGCTTTAACCTTGAGCATGAGCAGATCCGATTCCTCTTTGTAAATAGCGAATCAGTCATGGCGCGGGCGCAACTGGCTTTTAAAGGGAAATGGAGACGAGACTCTGATTGGTTTATTTCACATTACGCCTAAAACACAGCTATTACTAATTAAGAGAATGATTAGGCCTACTGTATTTATGATTAGGACTCATAATGAGGATTTAAAGTGGTTTTCCTTGCTCTGCCGTCAGTCCCTCAGCTCACCATCGGTGTCGCAAATTTTCCCGTCAATTTTGTTTTTATAAATAAAATAAAACAATCAAAAAATAAATAAAACAATCATCAGTGACCGGTTGCACCAGCTGTGCATCACTTGCAACTTACACACTACTAAATATTTCACGTTGCACTATTAAATTTACACCATGTCCTAAAACGTCGCGCTGGAACAACAAACAGAAAGTGTGGCGATGATAATCTCAGGTACTGTTTATGTGCTTTATTTAATGTTAAAAGCGTGTCATGTGACTTTGAATATCATTTAGTGCTCCAGCTTTGAAGCTGTAAAAGCAACAATGGATAATTCACCAGATCTTGAAATTAAACAAATGGAAACAAGAACGTTCAAACTGTGAACAAACAAGTGTATTCTTTGACAAAGATTGTGTTAGTAACTCAGCCTATGTGTTTTAATAATGTTTAAATGGTGTAATATTTGAGAATCTGATTATGTAGCGACATTTCTTGCGAGTGCCGTCGAGATTACTCTCTGGTGCCGCGAGACTCCGCCCACACGCTGTTCTGATTGACTGACTCCGCCCACATGCTGTTCTGATTGACTGACTCCACCCACATGCTGTTCTGATTGGCTGTGGGGTTTGATTGATTTTTTCGCATCTCGCAGTCGCGTCTAGTGTGGACAGACTAATCATTTGTCGCTGTAATCTTATCGCGTCGCATCTCGTTAGCACACGGTGTTAGTTGAACTGTAAACTAAATATTTATGGATCAGGAATAAAACATCAGACTGGCTGAACTTCATTAGTAAGCTCTTGTTTTCAATCCTTTAGACAAAGATGCTACACCATTATGTTAATGGTTGACTTTGTTAGTCAAATACAGTTTCTGAATGTTATTTACATATAAAAACTTCATTATGTTACTCATGATTAAGTAGTATTGTATTTTATGTGAGGCAATATGCAAATGATAATAACCCTGGATCAGAACATCCAGACACATTACAGTGAATTAAACACTCATGAGAATGAGGTCAGAATGGTTCCTTATTTATTTTTACAGAGATCATCTGTTTTCTGTTCCCGTCCGGATTCACCTCTTCTTCTGACATTTGTATTATTTCTCCTCACTGTAACTGGACGTGCCTAGAATGCCTTTACATAAATCCGGCCCTGATTCCTGTGTAAACCTGCGGATCCTCGAGGTCTGATCTTTCCAGATCTGCTGACCCTGTCAGTGACGCTTCATCACCATGTTTCCACTGAACACACACACACACACACACACACACACACACACACACACACACACTGCGGGTGCCCTGAGGGCCTGAGTGTCCATGAGCAAAGCTGAATAATTCATGCAGCCTGTATGTTGGAAAGATTTGTGTACAGATAATAGTGTGAGTTTGTGTGTGTGTGTGTGTGTGTGAGCATGTGAGCATGAGTGTGTGAGTTAGTGTGTGAGTCAGTGTGTGTGTGTGTGAGTCTGTGTGTGTGTGTGTTTCTGTGAATATGTGTGTGTGTGTGTGTATGTGAGTGAGCGTGAGTGTGTAAGTCTGTGTGTGAGCGCGAGTATGTAAGTCTGTGTGTGTGTTTGTTTGTGTGTGTGTGTGTGTGTGTGTGTGTCAGTGTGGGCCAGTGGTTGCTGGCTAATGTTCACTAACGGGGTTGTGACCCTCTGAAAGCTTGGCGTGACCCCGTGGATGACCTCTGAGAGGTCACGTCTCATTCAGAGCTCAGGGAACAGAAGATGAGCACATGACGAGCCGTACCCGCTGTAAAATGCCATTTTAGTCAGATAATTCTATTTGAAGTGGTTGTTCTAAGACAAGACATCAGTCTTCAATATTTTAGAGGTGTGTTTTCAGCTTGTGTGTTTAGATTCAGTCTGACCTGATGTGCTGAATTTTGCAGAACGAGACACAAATGACCAAACACACACTGCTCAGTGAATCAGAGGAGAACATGAGAAGTGTGAGAGGATAGAGTCAGAAAACATGACTTCCTCTTCCACATGTCCATGTGTTTCAAGACATTAGTCAGGTTTTTGTCCAGCCAGTTGTTATCTCAGAATAAACCCAGACAGGGTGATCAGGATCATGTCTTCATCAGCCTGAAGGGGGTTTATACTGAGATCACACACACACACACACACACACACACACGCACACCTGAAGGGGGTTTATTCTGAGATAACAATCAGCTGGATGTACATTATCCCGCTTATTACACGGATACTTGCCATATAAGTACATTATTAGACACGAAATATGATCTGAGTTACAAGAGATAACAACCGCTGAAAACAAATAACACTGGGTCACTGAAGTCAGCAGCGCTATACGCTTGCTAGGAACGTTTTTTCTTTGTGGAAGTTTTGCATTTGGTGAGCTTATAGAATATTAAAACTCCTTCAAATCAATATTTTGTGTACAGTTATTTAATTATGCCATCCAGTATCGTGGACTTACTCTCTCTTGTTTCATACAAATGCAGCTGCCGCCATTTTGCGACTATTGTTTTGTACACTTTTGGATTATAAGATACAAACTGTTTCATCTCAAATCAATATCTCTTATCTTCATAATTATTTATGTGGTGAAATGCTGTGTAATTAAGTGGTATGACTGTATACCGTATCTCTTAAATGTCCGTCTAGTGTGAACTCAGATCAAAACTCAGATCAATATTTCGTGTCTAATTATGTACTTATGTGGCAAGTAGCCGTATAATAAGCGAGATAATGTACATCCAGCCGGTTGTTATCTCAGAATAAACCCCCTTCAGGTGTGTGTGTGTGTGTGTGTGTGATCTCAGAATAAACCCCCTTCAGGTGTTCAGGTGTGTGTGTGTGTGTGATCTCAGAATAAACCCCCTTCAGGCTGATGCAAGACCTGATCCTGATCACCCTGTCGGGTTTATTCTGAGATAACAACCGGCTGGATGTACATTATCCCTCACTTATGCCAGATCTAAGGTTTAAAGACACTTTAACAAATGAATAAACTCACCGGAGGGCCGGCGCGGGCGTCCGTGCTGCTGCCCGTCGGAGGTCGGTGAGGGTGGAGGTGAACAGGTCGGAGGTCGGGGCGTCGGGCAGCGCAGGTGCGTCAGGGTCGGAGCCGCTCCCGGGAAGTGACGTGTGGCGCTCAAGAGGTCGTTGAGGATCTGGAGGATTGTGGTGATGTCACGGCGAGGACGCCCGCTGCCGTCCTGACAGTTGGGGTGTAGAGTACCTATGGAGGATGAGGTCAAGGTGAGGTCATGATGAGGTCGAGATGAGGGAGAGGTGAGGACAAGATGAGGGTGAGGTGAGGGCAAGATGAGAGTGAGGGCAAGGGCAAGATGAGGGTGAGGTGAGGGCGAGGTGAGGGCAAGGGCAATATGAGGGTGAGGTGAGGGCGAGGTGAGGGCAAGATGAGGGTGAGGTGAGGACAAGATGAGGGTGAGGGGAGGGCAAGATGAGGGTGAGGTGAGGGAGAGGTGAGGGCCAGATGAGGGCAAGATGAGGGTGAGGTGAGGGTGAGGTGAGGGCAAGATGAGGGTGGGGGGAGGGCAAGATGAGGGTGGGGGGAGGGCAAGATGAGGGTGAGGGGAGGGCAAGATGAGGGTGAGGGGAGGGCAAGATGAGGGTGAGGGGAGGGCAAGATGAGGGCAAGATGAGGGTGAGGGGAGGGCAAGATGAGGGAGAGGTGAGGGCAAGGTGAGGGAGAGGTGAGGGCCAGGTGAGGGCAAGATGAGGGTGAGGTGAGGGCAAGATGAGGGTGAAGTGAGGGCGAGGTGAGGGCAAGATGAGGGTAAGGTGAGGGAGAGGTGAGGGCAAGGTGAGGGTGAGGTGATGGCAAGATGAGGGAGAGGTGAGGGCAAGGTGAGGGAGAGGTGAGGGCAAGATGAGGGTGAGGTGAGGGCAAGATGAGGGTGAGGTGAGGGCAAGGTGAGAGCGAGGTGAGGGCAAGGTGAGGAGCAAGGTGAGGGCAAGGTGAGGAGCAAGGTGAGGGCAAGGTGAGGGAGAGGGCAAGGTGAGGGAGAGGGCAAGGTGAGGGTGAGGTGATGGCAAGATGAGGGAGAGGTGAGGGCAAGGTGAGGGAGAGGTGAGGGCAAGGTGAGAGCGAGGTGAGGGGCGAGGTGAGGGCAAGGTGAGGTCACTCACTCACTCTCACACTCACTCACTCACAGTTAATTCTTGGCCACAATATACACATATTTCACCCGCATGTCATGTGTGGGGCTCCATAAAAATATTAGCAAAAACTCAACGACACTGAAGCCATGCTTTACCTGAGAAGGTTCCTGAGAAAACTCCAGGTGCGTGATTGAAGAGGCTCTCGATGACGGCGCCCGATTTGCATCGCTGTCTGTCTGTGCTGCCTTCACCCTAACACACACACATAAATATAAAACTTAAATCAAAACGAAAACAATATATATTTTACTGAACCCAATGGCAGATTTTTTTCTGGTTTTCTTTTTATAAAACAAGACTTTTAACAGGAAAGACTGAAGCAGCTCTACCTGAGAGTGGGGCGGGGCAGGGTCGGGGCTTTGTCCACAGTGGGCGTGGTCAGTGTGTGTTGTGGGAGGAGCCAGGCCTGTCGAGGCGTCTGATTGGCTGGGAGCCCTGGAGACGGACGGCTGAGACGCCAGCTGGAGCTGAACGAACATCATGTGATCGCCCACACGCAGTGCAAGGGTCAGCGGGGACCGGCCCGACAGAAAGTCACTGACCTGGACACAAAACCAGATGATAAACAGACGTTAATGAGACTTGCATGTTTAGTTTGTTGGAACATTTTTTTTTGTTGGAACAGTTATTGAACATCCAATCAAAGCCACAACCATACAGTGACCATCACCATCACTACAAAAACAACCTCTTGATACTAGTTATATCACAAACTAGACGATAATGAGATCACAACCGAAACGGAGTGAGAAAGAGAATTTCGATTTTCCCAATATTTAATATAATAAATGACTAAAGAATTAAACAAATAAAAAATACATAAATGACATGCACAAATAAATGTATAAAAAATTATAAATAAAGTGAATTGGATAAATGAATAAATAAATAAATAAATGACTAAAGAATTAAATTAATAAAAAAATGACATGCATAAATAAATGTATAAAAAATGATTAAAGTAAATAACTGAATGAATAAAGAATATTAATGACTGAATGAATATGAATATGAATAAATAAATAAAATATAACTGAATAATAAAGAAAAAAAGAAATGAATGAATGAATAAAAAATAAGAAATAATGGAAAAATTAAAAAAATATTAAAGTAAATAACTGAATGAATAAAAAAAAAGAACAAATAAATAAATGGAAAAAAAATAACTACATTTAAAAAATGATTAAATTAATAAATTAATGAATATCTCAGTGTATGATAATATCAGCAGATAAACCAACATCAGCAGTTTGAGTTTCATTCAGAAATCAACAGCAGGTTCACATGCGTCGCTCAAACCACAGAAGCAGAAAGGCAAGAGTGTGTGTATGTGTGTGTGTGTGTGTGTGTGTGTGTGTGTGCGTGCCTCCTCCATCTCCTGCTCGCCCTTCAGACACAGAATAAAGGGGCGGGGCCTGGTTGAGTTAGTTAGTAGTGTGTTAAACTGGCGGTTATGGTAAGGGGCGGGACATTTCCCAAACACACTCGAAGCACTCGACCAATCACAACACACTGCTCCAGCCGACCAATCAGAGCACAGTGTGCTTTTCAGAAGGAGGGGCTTCATAGAGACAGGAAGTAAACAGAGCGTTACTGACAGACTGGGAAGAGAGGAGACGCAACAATGGAGAATATGAGGAGAATAATCAACATTCAAGCAGGAAAACTGTGTAAAAGGGCACAATAGATCCCATTTAAAGGGGTGGTTGGTTATGATTTCACTTTTCTAACTTTAGTTAGTGTGTAATGTTGCTGTTTAAGCATAAACAACATCTGCAAAGTTACAACGCTCAAAGTTCAAAGCAAAGGGAGATATTTGCTTTAAAATAAATTGTTTTTTAAGGACTACAACAAACGGCTGGTAGAGACTACACCACATTCCTCCCGGGTTAGTGACATCATGAACCCTAAAATTTACATAAACCCCACCCCCTGAACACGATTTATAGATTATCATGACAGAATATGCTAATCAATGACTAGAAGATAACTACACATAATCTACATGAATTCATCAACGAACCATTCAGAAATGTCCTGTTGCTTCTACATGTTGTCACTTCTTCTCGAGTCTCTCCATCATTGTCTGACTCCGGTTTGAACAAAAAAGGCTAAAAGTTTTTGAAATTGTCAGTGCATGTGTGAGTGAGTGCAGGCTGTTGAAGCTCCGCCCCCTGTGCCGGGAGCAGCAGCTCATTTGCATTTAAAGGGACACACATTAAAACGGTGCGTTTTTGCTCACCCTCAAATAGTGACGATTTAAACATGCGATATAAAAATATCTGTGGGGTATTTTGAGCTAAAACTTCACACACACACACACACACACACACACACACACACTGGGGCTTATTACACCTTGTGAAAAGGGCATTATAGCACCCCTTTAAAGGCTGTGTGTTTATGTGTTTGGCATGTGATGCTTCAGTCTCAGATATCAGTCATTGGTGTGGGTGATGACAAGCAGAAGAGCTTTTGCGATTCTCAGAAATTGTGGGTTGGTACTTTAATGCAGTGACTGACACGTCACAAAAACAGCAGATCCGTGCTGACGGACGTCACATGCAAACAACACTTTACAATGCGGTTTTATTTGTTAACCGCATTAGTTATCATGAAAAAAACCCCACAATAAAGCTGTATGGTATAAAGCGCAAAATAAATAAAGCTGACTCGACATGAACTAACAATGATTAGTTCTACACTACAGCATTTAAGGTGCAAACAAATTACATTTAATTATAAATGAATAACTAAACTGATAAAATGTATATGTGCAAAGCGTCTGCCAAATGCATATTTTAAAATCTTTTTTTTTTTTTTTCATTTACTACACTGCAAAATATGATGTTCTTCCTCAGTGTTTCTGTCTCGTTTTCCAGCACAAATTCTTAAATCAAGATACATTTACTGGAGAAGAAGCAAAATGACTGAAGATATTAAGTACAAATTTATCAAAATGAAGTGAGTTTGTGTTTAAAACAAGAACAAATAAAAAATAAACTTAATTCAAAGGGAAAACAAGATTATTTTTCTGACTCCATTTGTTCTTGTTTTAAACACAAACTCACTTCATTTTGATATTTTTTTTTTTACTTAACATCTTCAGTCATTTTGCTTCTTCTCCAAAGTATCCATGCACCATTATATGTTTTTTTTTTTGTTTTTTTGCATTGGTAACACTTTACAATAAGGTCTCATTTGTTAACATTAGTTAATGCATTTTAATTTTAAAGTATCTTGATTTAAGAATGTTCAGAAATACTGAAGAAGAAAATTTTTTGCAGTGTAATGAATTGTTAAAATTAAAATGCATTAACTAACGTTAACTACTGAGACCTTATTGAAAGTGTTACCAATGCAAAAAATAAATTAAATAAAGCATATAATGGTGCACAGTTAGAGGAGAAATGTCACCATTTGATGAAGTAAAAAGAGAGGCGATGTGTGACATTAATCTGGACATTCACAGATTTACACAATGACTGAAGCCCGTTTGGAAATCAGCAAATCAGGAGGAAACACCCAAGCAACCCTCGATGACAAGAACCTCTGAGTTTGGCAATGCGACACCAGGAAGAGTCTGGTTGAAAGCGGTTTACGTAACAGACCGGCTGGTATGCAGATGGAGAGTGTGATACGAGACCAACTCAAACGCCCTGAAACTCAAAACACACTGCTTTCCTCATCTGTGTTTAGTGTGTAATGATCATGAAGAAGCTCCAGTTCTTCTCTATATCAGAGTCAGTGTTCCTGAACTCCTGAAACGCCTCCGTTGTAGTCTTGAGTTTCTCCCAGGAACGAACACGTCACAATATTCCTCATTATAATAATTAATACGCTGAATAAAGGGGCGGGGCCTGGTTGAGTTAGTTAGTAGTGTGTTAAACTGGCGGTTATGGTAAGGGGCGGGACATTTCCCAAACACACTCGAAGCGCTCGACCAATCACAACACACTGCTCCAGCCGACCAATCAGAGCACAGTGTGCTTTCAGAAGGAGGGGCTTCATAGAGACAGGAAGTAAACAGAGCGTTACTGACAGACTGGGAAGAGAGGAGCCGCAACAATGGAGAATATGAGGAGAATAATCAACATTCAAGCAGGAAAACCTGTTTTAGCACAATATAGCCTCTTTAACAGTTAACTAGTATTGCATTTGAATAATTGGTCTCAACAATATTAGGGTTAGCTCATCCCTCATGTTGTTCCAAACCTGTAAGACTTTAGTTAATCTTAAAAACATAAATGAAACCTGAGAGGTTTCTGTCCCTCCACTGAAAGTCCACAATGCAAAAAATGATTGCCTCATTTTGATGGCTCACTTCATTTTGATACTTTTTGGACTTAATATCTTCAGTCATTTTGCTTCTCCTCCAGTAAATGAATCTTGATTTAAGAATGTTTAGATATTAGTGCTGGAGAACGAGACAGAAACACTGAGGAAGAAGCTCATGTTTTGCAGCGTGAGCCGGTGAAATCCAGAATTCCTGAGGTGTGTAAGTGTGTGTGATGTGAATGAATGAAACGCTCAGCCTCGCGTCTCTCGGGAACGAGTGAGTCACGACACTGAATCACTGACCACTTCAATCACAAAGACAGGCGGAGAGATCACGATCATGCAAAACGGCTTCGGTGTGTTAAAACATGTCGACAGCCCGACTCACAAACACTCATATGATGCCCATTAAACCAAAAAATATTTACGATTCAGCTTCTTCCTGCTCTTATTATGCACATTAAACCCCTGTTATTTTTCAAGCACCTGTCAAACACTCTTAAAGAGGATCTATTACGCCAGTCTTGATGTGTTCAGGCTCTACTAGAACAGGTTTTCCTGCTTGAATGTTGATTATTCTCCTCATATTCTCCATTGTTGCGGCTCCTCTCTTCCCAGTCTGTCAGTAACGCTCTGTTTACTTCCTGTCTCTATGAAGCCCCTCCTTCTGAAAAGCACACTGTGCTCTGATTGGTCGGCTGGAGCAGTGTGTTGTGATTGGTCGAGCGCTTCAAGTGTGTTTGGGAAATGTCCCGCCCCTTACCATAACCGCCAGTTTAACACACTACTAACTAACTCACCCAGGCCCCGCCCCTTTATTCTGCGCATTAATTATTATAATGAGGAATATTGTGACGTGTTCGTTCCCGGAAGAAACTCAAGACTACAGTGGAGGCGTTTCAGGAGTTCAGAATTAAGTCGTGTTAATGAGATGAACGTTGACTGGATTCAACATATTTACAAAGATAATTACAATATTTAATGAGGAAATGTCCCACCGCTTACCACAACAGAACATCCTAATTCAACTGGAAAAACATTAAGGGAGCAAAATGGGTTTAAGAATAGTATTTAAAAATGACTAAAGAAAGCAGAAGCTTTCAGACGGTCTCTGGTTTGTCCCTCAAACAACGAAAACGCCTTTAAATCGCACGGTTAGGAGTGTCAGTGAACATCTGAACTGATATCTGGCATCTGAGGTTAATTACCATCGAGCGTCAGAGATCAATGCAGCTTCTTCTGTTGCTCTGCGATCGGTCTGAAGTAAATGGCTCGCGTTAGAAAGACTCTATTGATCGCACTACGCTATTAAGAGCAAATGATTTCCAATGAAGCTGAATGGAAAGGCCAGAGATTCCCCTGACAGAGAGACGAGAGCGAGACGATGATCCTGCAGGATCTTTACAGGACAGAGAAATAACAATGTGTGATAAACAAGACCTGGAGAGAAGAGAGAAATCATGTTCTTCCTCAGTGTTTCTGTCCCGTTTTCCAGCACAAACATCTAAACATTCTTAATTCAAGATACATTTACTGGATATTAAGATATTAAGTCAAAATACCCAACCTAATCGTTTTAAAGTCCCCCTGTGGTGAAAATCCAGCTTTTAATGTTGTTTATGTGTCTATGTGGTGTTTTTAATCTGCTTTAAGTCAAACCATGTGTAAATTCATAAGTCGACTCCATTGCTGAGTATTTTCTCCTTAAAACTGCAGTGAACCAAAGACAGTCTCAAAAACACGCTTTGAAATCGCTGGTGTTTCTGACGTCACAAACTACCTTGTAACCAATCAGATCAACGTGTGATCGTCAACCAGTGGATCTCTGAGCTGAGTGAGTGAGTGGAGGCGGGGCTCATTTGCATATACATAGAACCACGCATACTAAATGAGGCAAGGGTGTCGAGTTACATTCAATATATTTTAAGACATGAAGAAATAATTTTCAAGGAAATTATTTTTAAATATGTCATTTTGGTGATCAAAGATGAGTTTTACGGGATAAATGATTGATTACAGGGGGACTTTAATCTCTCATGGCACAAGATCTCGTCACACCCCCAAGTAGATTTTCATTTTTATTTCAGCTTGATTTATTTTACTACTTCAATTACAGTTTACTTCAATTTCAATATCTCAGTTAACATTTAATTTGTTTCAAGTAATACTTTTTTATGGTTTTATTTTTAGTGAACAATAATTTTTACACTTTATTTCTATAGTCCACTATAGAAATTCTACTCACTATAAGTAACTTTGCAAGTACGTCAACTTATTCTTCAAGCCCAACTATGTGTACATGCACTTAAAGCATAAACTCACTTCATTTTACTAAACCTACATCATTCAGAAATATCAGAGACAGAGAGACAGTGAACACGCTCTAACCTGCGTCACAAACTTCCTGAAGCACCACCTACACACACACACACACACACACACACACACACACACACACACACACACACACACACAGTCTAGACAACAGAATCTGTCGAGGGCTGTTCTAACACACTTCACAGGAGGATTTCCAGGTTAAAAATACCTTCAGATTCAGCAACCACATCTTACAGCAGATAACGGCACTCGCTCACACACACTCACTCGCTCGCTCGCTCGCTCACACACACACACACACACACACACACACACACACACACACACACTCACTCACCCACACACACACACACACACAAACACACACACTCGCTCACACAAACACACACACACTCGCTCACACACACACACACACTCGCTCACACACACACACTCACTCGCTCGCTCACACACACACTCGCTCGCTCACACACACACACACACACACACACACTCGCTCACACACACACTCGCTCACACACACACACACTCGCTCGCTCACACACGCTCGCTCACACACACTCGCTCACACACACTCGCTCACAACAGCAAATCTACTGCACAAACGCTGCACGCTTGAGTCACACATTGCACAGTCATGTTCCTCCTCAGTGTTTCTGTCTCGTTCTCCAGCACAAATATCTAAACATTCTTAATTCAAGATTCATTTACTGGAGAAGAAGCAAAATGACTGAAGATATTAAGTAAAAATGTAAGAAAATGAAGTGAGTTTGTGTCTAAAACAAGAACTAATATCTGTCAATGGAGTCAGAAAAATAATCTTGTTTTCCCTTTGGATTAAGATTAATTTTCTGACTTCATTTGCAGATATTTAGGATAGCTGTAAATATAAATAGAGAAGTGTTATAAATGTATTATAACTGTGGTTTAAATCATTCATAGACCAATATAAGGTGCATTACAAGGAATAATTCATGCATAAAAAATATGTTTACAATGCATTATATTTAAAGGCTTTAAGTAAAGTGTTTCCTTGTGCAGGTTACACAGACTGCAGAGTAGTTATAATAAGAGTTCAACACGAGTCTGTTCTAGGAAATCATTTATCATACTTGAGTGTTTCTCTCCAAGTCTAACCACACACACACACACACACACACACACACACACACACACACGCTGAACTGACATCAAACAGCTCAGCATTGCCAAAATGACGCACAGACCTGCTGATGGGGCGAGTCACACACTCTCTCTCTCACACACACACACACACACACACACACACAGATATATAAACACACATGTGGTTTCACAAATAAAGCTGCTAAATGAAGGGTCTAAAACGGAAGATTCTTAAAAATAGAAACTTTTTCTGATCTCTTAAACATAAAACATTATGAACACAATCTCATTTTGCAATTCTGTCAAACGCACGCGACCCGCTGTGTAATGTGCAAACATGCAAATCCAGCAAAACACAGAACAACACCGACGAGGAGCAGCGGCCCGTCGAGAATCCTGCATTACCGCTCGTTCTCAGAGTGTGTGTGCACACATGCGTTGGCGTATTTCACTGGTTATATTCAGCTGGTGGTGGGAAACGCGAACTCATTAGAATAGTGATTGTGTGAGTTCTTGTGAATGAGTGTGTGCTGGTATAAGAGGAAGTGTGTGTGACCGCAGCGAGAGCTTCACCTGAGCATCCGTGAGAGTCTCCAGCGCCTGCAGGACCGACTGCTCCGAACGCCTCGACTGAGACTGCAAACACACACACACACACACACACACACACACACACACACATCAACATCACAGACTCAGCAGATCTTCAGATGTGTGGCCAAAAACATTCAACTGAATCAGGCTGAATAAATGACACTATTGAAACTGAATTTGATTTATAATTGATGAAATATACAACTTTAACAGTTATTGAACTGAATTGAATCAGCAATAAACTGAATTGATCTGAATGACTAGTGAAACTGAATTTGATTCATAGTTGATCAAATTCACAACATCTCAAACTCAGCAGATCTTCATGTGTGGCCAAAAACATTCACTTTCACTTTAGTTTACAATCAACTGATGCTACTGAAGTGAATTGAATCAACATTAAACTGAAATAATCTGAATAATTGACACTATTGAAATTGAATTTGATTAATAATTGATGAAATTTTAAACATCAACACTGTTATAAAAGTGAATTGAATCAAAATTAAACTGAAATAATCTGAATAATTGACACTATTTAAATTGAATTTTATGAATAATTGATGAAATTTTAAACATCAACACTGTTATAAAAGTGAATTGAATCAACATTAAACTGAAATAATCTGAATAATTGACACTATTGAAATTGAATTTGATTAATAATTGATGAAATTCTCAACATCAACACGGTTATCAAAGTGAATTGAACCAACATTAAACTGAAATGATCTGAATAAATTCAACTATTGAAATAGAAGTTGATTCATAATTGATGAAATTGCCAAGACTCAATATACATTAAGCTGAATAACGACACTATTAAAGCTGCTTTTAGCTGAACTGAACTCATTTCACACAGTTATTGAACTGAACTGAATCAACACTGATCTGATTGTTGAATTTGTCTCATATTTAATGAAGTTTTTCATCATTAATTCTGTTATTTACCATCAGTCCGGCTTCGACGGTGGGCATCAGTGTCAGTCTGCTTCCGTCAACCACCCCGAAATCCAGCAGCTTTCCTGAGTTTAACCTCCTAACGAGACGGAAAACACAATCACTGAGCTTTCCCATCATGCACCTCTCCGGCACTCAACATTATCCTCCTGTTCATCACCGAGAATCTGCTTTAAAACAATCAGAACTGTATAAAGCACTGCAGAAATAAAGCTGACTCGACTATCCTGGTAACACTTTACATTAATGTTCATTAGTTAATGTATTAACTAACATGAACGAACAATAAGCAATACATGTGTTACAGTATTTATTAGTCTTTGATAATGTTAGCTAATAAAAATCCAGCTGTTCATTGTTTGTTCATGTTAGTTCACAGTGCATTAACTAATGTTAACAAATGCAACCTATGATTTTAATAATGTAAATGTTGAAACTAATATTAACTAAGATTACTAAATGCTGTATATGTGCAGTTCATTCTTAGTTCATGTTAACTAAGGTAGTTAAATAATGAACCTTATTGTAAAGTGTAACCACTATCCTAAATCAACTCTGAAGGATCTCTGTTTCAATACTGATTAATCATCATTAGAACAAAACACATATAGTTTCATTAAATAATAACAACACTCTCAGAAAAAAGGTACAAAAGCTGTGACTGTGGCGGTACCCTTTCAAATGGTACATCTTTGTACCTAAAGTGTGCATATTAGCATCTCAAAGGTACATATTGGTACCAATAGTGAACATATTAGTACCTAAATGGTACATATTAGAACCTTTTTAAAGGGTACCGTCCCAGTGACAGATTTTGTACCTTTTTTTTTTTGAGAGTGTGGTATAAATATTAGGGGTTGCACTTGCTAGTCTTGGCTATTATAGCTTCCCCATCCCAAACTAACGCCCGTGTTGTTGTCTACTTGATCCCGTTTTGATCCCTCAGAACTGATCCCGATCCCGGACTCAGGAGACAGCAGGAGTCTGTCATTGGGAACCCGGAGTCAACACTCTTATTGAAGTGTATTTAATCAACATTGAACTGAATCGGGCTGAATAAATGACACTATTGAAAACGAATTTGATTCATAATTGATTAAATTTGCAACTGAATAAACATTAAACTGAATTGATCTGAATAAACGATGCTCATTAATCATCATTAGAACAAAACACATTATTTCGTTAAATAATAAGAGCATGGTATAAATATTAGGGGTTGCACTTGCTAGTCTTGGTTATTATATCTTCCCCATCCCAAACTAACGTAACGCCCGTGTTGTTGTCTAGGCTACTTGATCCCGTTAGGATCCCTCAGAACTGATCCCGATCCCGGTGGACTCACGCGTCTCGGTGCAGAAGCAGGAGTCTGTCTTTGGGAACCCGGAGTTTCTCCGCGAGTCTCCTCTTCAGCCCGTCCACGGTCTCCTCCGGGGGAACCGACAGCTCGAACCGGGTCCCGGTGGTGGAGTGGACCGAGAGCTTCATGGATGAGTCGCCGAGCAGGAGCTCCGGACACCGGGTTCTGCAGCTCCGCGCCTCGGGGTTCCGCTCCATGATCCGAGAATCCCGTGATCAGCGCAATATTCCTTCCGCGTCGGTGTTTTCTGGGTGTCTCGGCACAGAAAGACGACAAAATATCAATATCAACAGGCCATTAGAATCCAAATATTCGTTGGAAAAAGCGTCTCGTAACGCGCTTTATTCTAAGCCTAAGCCGATTGCTTTGCTCGGTCTACTGTGTCTCTCTCTCTCTCTGTGTGTGTGTGTGTGCGTAAGCGCTTCTGCTGCTACATTTGTTGCGATTCCGCAGCTGACAGATCCCGCCCACTGCCACAAACAACCAATAGCGTTAGCGGACACGCTTGCGCGCTCCAATCAGAGTCTCAGCCCTGAGATCATTCATAACAGTTAAGCATTTCATTACATAATTCAAACACTATGATCTTATTCTTGGATTGTGATTAAACTGGACTGGACACTGTAATTGATAACATCATCAAATTTTTACCACCTTTTCTGAAGATTTCACACAATGTCTTTCTTTCTTTCTTTCTTTCTTTCTTTCTTTCTTTCTTTCTTTCTTTCTTTCTTTTGCATATACACAGACATTTCATAACTTAAATAATTTGAACAATGTTTATAAATTAGGCTGGGAAATAATTAGCTTTTTGCCCAAGAACAGACGTTTAGTTATTTGTGTTATTTATATTTATTAGATATCTAGATTATCTATTTAATGAATCAACATCACTATTATATCGATTTGATGAATCGATATCAATAAATATAAACTATACTTGATATATATATATATATATATATATATAGTAAATTAAATGTTGAATACAGGGTGAAAAACAGCGGTCCTAGTACTGAGCCTTGTGGTACTCCATACTGAACTTGTGATCGATATGACATCTCTTCATTTACTACATTACTGTTTACATTACATCTGTACTGTATTAGTTCTGGGGTTCTGTGACATTATGAACACATGATTCATAGTTAAATTCTGTGATCTGTCATACAGTACTGATGAGTTTGACCTCGTTATCAGCAGTTCAGAGATTGATGTTGGTTTTGATGTGATATCCAGAATATGATGAATCATCACATCCTTCTTTTTTCAATCTGCCACAGTTCTTCATCACCTTCATATCTGTAGTGTGTGTGTGTGTGTGTTCAGTGTTACGAAACGAGTCTGCTCACAAACTCAAAGGAATGTAGAGCATTTGTGCGAGTGGAAATCCCAGCCCTGTTCCTGAAACAGAACATTCCTACAACATGATGCGTGTTGTTGTTGTACAGTCCATGCCAGGGTGAATTATGAAGTAATACGAGTTACTCATGGGTTAGTCAGGATGTGTGTGAAACACATTATACTTGCTTTGATAAGCCACAATATGGATCATAGACTATCACTTTAACCCTTTGGTGATCTTCGCGTGTCGGTGAAAAATTACAGAAATGTATTTGTTATTTCAATGAAATACTACTACTACTTCAATGAGTACTATATTTTAGTTCAATAACTTATTTAATATTTTGTATTTTTAGGGGATTTTATGGTACTAAATTATATTTACGCTGTATTCATAATCCATGTATTCACTTTTTGAGCATAGAGCATAGTTACATTTCCAACATAAACTGTCATAAATCTTGAATGCTTTAGAGCGACAGACTGAAGCTTGATCTCTTTTCAAAGATGACACTTGACAGATTATTGCTGAAGTGAAAAAAGTTTAAAAAAGTGAACTTAAAGAATAGAAGAAGAATAGAATGAGGCATTTATATAGCGCTTTCATATGTACTACTGTACACCCAAAGCGCTTTACAATCATATCAGGGGATCTCTCCTCAACCACCACCAGTGTGCAGCATCCACTGGGATGATGTGACGGCAGCCACAGAACAACGGCGCCAGTGCGCTCACCACACACCAGATATAGGTGGAGAGAGGAGAGAGAGTGATAGAGCCAATTCAATGTAAGGGGATTATTAGGAGGCCATGACTGGTAAGGGCCAATGGGTGGAATGTGGCCAGGACACCGGGGTTACACCCCTACTCTTTACCAGAAATGCCATGGGATTTTTAATGACCACAGAGAGTCAGGACCTTGGTTTTACGTCTAATCCGAAGGACGGTGCTCTTTGACAGTATAGTGTCCCTGTCACTACACTGGGGCGTTAGGACCCACACAGACCACAGGGTGAGCGCCCCCTGCTGGCCTCTCTAACACCTCTTCCAGCAGCAACCTGGTTTTCCCAGGAGTCTCCCATCCAGGTACTAACCAGACTCAGCCCTGCTGAGCTTCAGTGGGTGACCAGTCTTGGGCTACAGGGTGATATGGCTGCTGGCTGTCATAAAGGTGCTGTATGTAACTTTTTTACTCTACTAAAGCATAAAATACCATAATATGTTTGCAGATATTTAGGAAACATGCTAAGTTCACACACTCGTTTCTCTGAAAAACACTTCTACAGCCAGTTAATTTACTTATTATTTTACATGTTTTGTGTCGTCAGTCGGTTTTTGTTTTGGTCTGAGTGACTCCGCCCACTCCCAGCTCAGCCAATAGTGTTTCGACACCCCGGATTGCCAGTTGGCGGGAAACACAGCGTATTGTAGCCATGGAAACGAGCAAACAAACTGGGCCAGAGATTGCAGATTCCACACAACCTAAAAAGCCTCGGTATCCATCTAAAAATCTCTATGAACGAGAGCATATTAAAACACCAGAACACCGCAGACACAGTGTAATCAAAAGTAAGCTGGTCTGTCCTGTCTGTCAGCGCGTTGTCTGTGTCCTCTCTGCTCCGCAATATATGTTTTCATAAAACGTTAGCACAAAAACATTATTTAAACATCAGTCATGGAATGTTTGTTCTGTTTTTTACGTTTTTTAAATGTTACTTTTTGTTTCAGAACGTTCAGAGAACATTCAAAAGTAACATTCTCATAATGTTGAAGAATGATACAATAGAATGTTTCCTTATACTTCACGTTACCAAGAAAAACATTTTTAAAACGTTCAGAGAACATTCAGAAATAACGTTTTCATTACTTTGCAGGAATGTTGGTAAAGCATTCTTAAATTCAGAGGCGTAAAGCAGCAGTTTACCGCAGTAAAACTCCAGTCATTTCCTCAGCATCTTCTGTTATCTGTTCAACACAGAAGGAAGTTCACAGAGATCACAACCGTCACGCTACAAACACACTAAATGAGCCGTATAGACACTGTAAAACATGATAGACACTGTAGAACATGATAGACAATGTAAAACATAATAGACACTGTAAAACATAATAGACACTGTAAAACATAATAGACACTGTAAAACATGATTTTTGGGAAGATTATTGGAGTGTGTTTTACAAGAAAATATTTCAGCCTTTCTATTTCACAATTTGATGGTAAATTCAGTTGTGCTGCTTAATATTTTAGTGGAAACTGTGATACACTGATGAATATGAAGTTCAAAAGAACAGCCTTTATTTGAAATATAATCTTTTGTAACGTTATAAATGTCATTAATGGCAGTTTTTATCAATTTGATACTATTCTACTTAATTTCTACTTCAAAATTTTCTGTAATTCGATTTGTTACTTGCTGTTTTTTTTTTTTAAGACAGATCAATAATTCTGACCTGTGATTCTTTCACACAGTGTTAATACAGCATTCAGTGTAATGCAATCGTGTGTGTGTGTGTGTGAGTGAGTGTGAATGAGTGAGTGAGTGAGTGCGAGTGTGTGTGAGTGAGTGAGTGTGAATGAGTGAGTGAGTGAGTGCGAGTGTGTGTGAGTGAGTGTGTGAGTGAGTGAGTGTGAGTGAGTGTGAGTGAGTGAGTGAATGTGAGTGAGTGAAAGTGAGTGAGTGAGTGGGTGAGTGAGTGAGTGTAAGTGAGTGAGTGAGTGAGTGAGTGAGTGAGTGAGTGAGTGAGTGAGTGGGTGAGTGAGTGGGTGTGAGTGAGTGAGTGTGAGTGAGTGAGTGAGTGAGTGGGTGAGTGAGTGAGTGAGTGAGTGAGTGAGTGAGTGTGTGAGTTAGTGAGTGTAGTGTGTGAGTGAGTGAGAGTGTGAGTGAGTGAGTGAGTGAGTGTGAGTGTGAGTGTGAGTGTGAGTGTGAGTGTGAGTGAGAGTGTGAGTGAGTGAGTGAGTGAGAGTGTGAGTGAGTGGGTGAGTGAGTGAGTGAGTGAGTGAGTGAGTGAGTGAGTGTGTGAGTTAGTGAGTGTAGTGTGTGTGAGTGAGTGTGTGAGTGAGTGAGTGAGTGAGTGAGTGAGTGAGTGAGTGAGTGAGAGTGTGAGTGAGTGAGTGAGTGAGTGAGTGAGCGAGTGAGTGAGCGAGTGAGTGTGGGTGAGTGTGAGTGAGTGAGTGAGTGAGTGAGTGAGTGTGAGTAAGTGAGTGAGTGTGAGCGAGTGAGTGAGTGAGTGAGTGTGAGTAAGTGAGTGAGTGTGAGTGAGTGAGTGAGTGAGTGAGTGTGAGTGAGTGAGTGAGTGTGAGTAAGTGAGTGAGTGTGAGCGAGTGAGTGAGTGTGTGAGTGTGAGTGTGTGTGTGTGAGTGAGTGAGTGTGTGAGTGTGAGTGAGTGAGCGAAAGCTAAATGACTAAATGTAAATCATCATCATCATTATCATCATCTTCCTCCTCCACCTGCTCGTCATCATCATCATTATCATTATCATCATCTTCATCTTCATCACTCCCACATGCTTCTGTCCAGATTTCCTCATGTGTTTCTCCATGATATTAGACAAGACAACACACTCTCAGTTCATGATGATGATGATGATCTCATTTCTGTCTGTCTTCGTCTGCAATCACAAATATATATCCACAGTATAGAGTTACTTTAGTTTTACATGTTCTCGTTTTCCAGCACAAATATCTAAACATTCTTAGTATGTACAAGTAAAAATGTATGAAAATGAAGTGATTTTGTGTCTAAAACAAGAACAAATATCTGCCGATAGAGTCAGAATATTAATCTTAATTCAAAGGGAAAACAAGAATATTTTTCTGACTCCACTGACAGATTTTAGTTCTTGTTTAAAAACGCACTTAATTTCAGAAAACAAGACTTAATATCCGAAGTCATTGTATAACTCACTGAAATATACAACATTAATATCCAGCCACAAAACAGTAGATCTGGTAACACAAGCTCTGTAATAATAGGACTGTTTAATATATTTATATTTTTATTATTTGTATTATATTTGATCAAAAATACTCCAGTCTTCAGTGTCACATGATCCTTCAGAAATCATTCTAATATTATGATTTGATGCTCAAGGAAGATTTATGATTATTATTATGGAAATATTACTTCATATTTTATATTTTAGTGGAAACTGATACATTTTATTTTTCAGGATTCTTTGATGAATAAAAAGTTCAAAAGAACAGCATTAATCTGAAATAGAATCTTTTGTAACATTATAAATGTATTTTCTGTCAGTTTTGATCAGTTTGTTCAGTTTAGCAGCAGCTGCACATTCAACCGTTTCTGACCTGATAACTTTCACTTCCGGTTTGCTTTTGGATGTCTGTGACTTGAGCAAAACTCAGCGATTGCAGATATTGACTGAGACTGAGATGCTGAAACACATGAAGTAAAACACAGAAACATGAAGTGGTTTTCACTTGTCGAATGATTTCATTAATGCAGGAAGTGGACAGGAAGAGCTCAAACCCACGATTCTGATGAGTTCCAGTAATCTCGCACACACACACACACACACACACACACACACTCACTCTCTCTCTCTCTCTCTCTCTCTCTCTCACACACACACACACACACACACACACACACACACACACACTCACTCACTCACTCTCTCTCTCTCACACACACACACACACACACACACACACACACTCACTCATCTGATAGATTCTCGAGGGTCACTGAGTACATTTGCGCAGTGTTGTGTGTAACTCATCATCAGATTACTTTTTCATGTAACTAGTAAAGTAACACGTTACTTTTCCACATTTATGGACTGACAGCTCTCCTGTCCTCATGTTGAGAGAAACAAAGTGAGGAGGTGTCGTGTGTAAACACGATGTTTATTATGTAGTTTTATTTTATTATATTATAATTGCGCAAGCCCAGATTTAAAGAGGACGTCTTGATGTTGGAACATTACAC
>CM040771.1:46462383-46532383 GCA_022829085.1 Abramis brama | reverse complement strand
TCTCGAATATGATTGGCTGAGAGCCTTTTATCTGAGAGCCCATATCTAATATCATGCGGAAACCGTTTCGCAGTGTGTATCCCTCCGCTTGTTTCTGCCGGATCTACACGGCCAGAATTCCTCACAGAAAGCGTCAATGGTGGAGAAGCAAACCCAATGTAACGTTACAAATAATACTGTCACAGAGTTTTTAGGCGAGAATATAGTTGTTTAGATCTAAAATATGTGATTTATATATAGACATACAGCCAGAACATTACTTTAGATGTTTTGGGAGATGTGAACAGCTTTATCTCGGCCAGTCCTTCGGGAATCTGCCGCTTATGTCGATAGTTCTTAAAGGAATACGCCGACTTTTTGGGACTTTATCTTATTCCCCGTATCCCCCAGGGTTAGATAAGTCCATACACACCCTTCTCATCTCTGTGCGTGCCGTAACTCTGTCTGACGCACACACCGCTAGCCTAGCTTAGCACAAAGACTGGAGGTAAATGGCTCCAGCTAGCATACTCCTCCCAATAAGTGACAAAATAACACCAACATTTTCCTATTTACATGTTGTGATGTGTATAGTCACAGTGTGTACAAATAACAAGGTCACATGACACAGCCATCTTCTAACCGTACACACACTGGCAACTATATTCTCAGAGGCGAAGCACTGCTACTTCTGCGGAGTGATGTGCTCGCTACTAGCTAGCTAGTCACGTTAGTTTTGTTGACGGAAGTAACAATGGTGCTTTTCAGGTGTTGCGCTAATCACTCCGCAAACTTCTTAACTTGTACAAACTTCTTATACTTTTATAGTGGCTATTATTGTTAATCTATTTAAGATAGAAATAGCATCTGAGTTAGAAATATACTGACCATAATAATGAATAAAAAAATGCATTCTACATAGTTTATCTGGATTATGCATATGAGCGTAAAGGCTGATCTGAAGTCAGGAGTGTTTCACCTGTTCTTTAATGAGGACCTCAGGTGAGGGATGCTGTTGCCATGGAGACGCTGATCCCACGGGATGGACAGATGACCTCACAGTCGTGCGCACTAAACATTCACGAGCACACACACACATTAAAGAGAAAGATCATAATGATGTTTCACATTTAGGTTGGTTTCTCCACAGAAAGTGAAATCAGACACACACACACACACACACACACACACACACACTCTCCTCAGTGGCCTAATTCTGTCTCTAATTTTAGCGCTCTGTGTTCTCGTTTCGCATTCAGAGAGATGCAGAAATCAAGCTGAAGTTCTTTCATTAGACTTCTGATTATGTGCAGTCGTCATCGCTTATTAATCAATCATCTCTCACAAAGTTAATTGTGTTATCCAGCGCTGTTGAGACACCGACGAACCATCAGATGTCTCCAGTACATTCTGTTACCAGTTACCAGACAGATGAATTATGTATATTTAATGAAATTACAGTATATTACAGTATTCTAGAGTGGTAAACGGGATAGTTAACCCATGACATGAATCATTTACTCGTTCCCATTAAAACAGTATATGGACAAAAATAACACATTTCTCCAAACATCTGCGTTTTATGGCCCTGCTCCACCGAAGAAAGTCAGTGAACAATACGATGTTGAGCAAACGATGATATGATCATTTTGGGGTGAATTATGCCTTTAATCTGACAGCATTAGTGGCATAGAAAGTTTCTAAAGCAGGAAAATAACAGAATCAATGATGCAAACTTCATCAAACATGAGACAAATTCATATTCAGCTGTAAAGCGGCACTAGAAGACAGTCAGTGTTCAGATCAGCGGTGTTGAGTCAGTAAAGGTGTTGCAAATTACAGAAAAGCTATTGATTAATCGGTTTTTAGTTCTATTAATTGGTTTTGTTCTATTACAAAATTTTAATATTAATCGTTTTTGTTCTATTGTATTAAGAGATCTGACTCAAGTTACAAACACAATAAAAAGCGGTAGCGTCAGTTCTATGGGGTCTCGTTAGTCAAGCTCTCGTCAGCTGATCCTGGACCTGTAGGAACACGACTCTATCACTGTATTCATATATCAGCTCCTTCAGGATCATCCGCAGCGGATGACCTCCTCCCTCCCCAGCTCCACCTGTCTCCGGTCAGGATTTAGCATTCTGATTCGCCTTCGAAATCACCTTCGTTGTTCATTAAAATCTTTATTAATCAATGATATCTGCAATACATTCATGTTGGTTGTGTTCTGTTCACCCTGAGGAGGGTTTGCTGCGCTTATCCATGCTAGGCTAACCAGAACAGAACCAGACCGCCGATCCAAACTGTATGCTAACTGTCAATCGTATCTGACGATAGTGGACCTGACAGAACTGGGCTTTCTTGTGTGTTCTGGAGGGTTTCCTCACGTCTCTGTGATCTTGACGCTGATCTCACGCGTGTGTGTGTGTGTGTGTGTTTTCCAGGACGTTCCTCTGGTGTCGGGCTCTCAGGAGAACTACGTGCTTCTGCTGGTGATGGTGTGTGTGTTCGCCGGCGGGACGCTGATGGTTCTGTCCGTTCTGCTGATCTTCTGTCACCGATGCTGTCGAGGAGAGCGACGTTACTCCAGGTCAACATCCACACAACACAAACCTCAACATTCGTTCACACACTCACGAGCCGCACAGATGCTGTTATTCCGGTCAATATCGGGTCTGTCAATACTGGACTAGACAAACCTGTTCATCGGCACATATAGTGTGTGTGTTCACAAACTTTATTACAAGTTTATTACGCTATACACTCGCTATACACTCGCTAGGAACAGTTTTTCCTTGTGGAAGTTTTGCTTTTGGTGAGCTAATAAAATATTAAAACTCAGTCGAATCAATATTTTGTGTACAGTTATTTAATTATGCCATCCAGTATCGTGGACTCGCTCTCTCTCGTTTCACACAAACGCAGCGGCGGCCATTTTGAGACTATTGTTTTGCACACTGTTGGATTATGAGACACAAACAGGCACGATTTTAAAACAGTTTAATCTGAAATCAATATCTCTGATCTCCTTAATTATTAATGTGGAGAAATGCTGTGTAATAAGTGTTATGACTGTAAACCGTATCTCTTAAATGTCCGTCTAATTTGATCTCGCCGCTGAAACTGCGGAAGCTCTGCGTTTAAAGAGCGAATAGAATATTTCATCTCAGATCAATATTTCTGTCTAATTATTTACTGATGTGACAAGAAGCCGTGCAATAAGAGGATAATGTAGATCCAGCCGGTTGTTATCTCAGAATAAACCCCTTCAGGTGTGTGTGTGTGTGTGTGTGATCTCAGAATAAACCCCTTCAGGTGTGTGTGTGTGTGTGTGTGATCTCAGAATAAACCCCTTCAGGTGTGTGTGTGTGTGTGTGTGTGTGATCTCAGAATAAACCCCTTCAGGTGTGTGTGGGTGTGTGTGTGATCTCAGTATAAACCCCCTTCAGGCTGATGAAGAGCTGATCCTGATCACCCTGTCGGGTTTATTCTGATATAACAACCGGCTGGATCTACATTATCTCTTACTTAAACAAATCAATATGTCTCAGATGCTTGAGTGCAACGGATGAATACGCTGATATTCTCACATTATGATGGTGTTGTTTGTGTTTGTGTGATGTTCAGAGCCAGTGATGACCTGGAGAAAACCAACACTACATACGTCGAGGAGAGTCAGCCGACTCAAGGTGAACATGCTTTACACCAGAGCGATTCACTGAGCGATTCACTGAGCGATTCACAGACGATTCACTGAGCGATTCACTGAGCGATTCACTGAACGATTCACAGACGATTCACTGAGCGATTCACTGAGCGATTCACAGAGCGATTCACTGAGCGATTCACAGACGATTCACTGAGCGATTCACTGAGCGATTCACTGAACGATTCACAGACGATTCACTGAGCGATTCACTGAGCGATTCACTGAGCGATTCACTGAGCGATTCACTGAACGATTCACAGACGATTCACTGAGCGATTCACTGAGCGATTCACTGAGCGATTCACTGAGCGATTCACAGACGATTCACTGAGCGATTCACTGAGCGATTCACAGACGATTCACTGAGCGATTCACTGAGCGATTCACTGAGCGATTCACAGACGATTCACTGAGCGATTCACTGAGCGATTCACAGACAACTCACAATCAGTTCATAATCAGTGAATCCAGTCACGCAATCAGGAGATTCTGGTGTCAGTTTTGTACTGTTAAGATATTTAAATAGGAATCTTTTTATTTTGTTCTATATATGAAGTGGTTTTGTTCTATTAAGAGATTACATTTACATTTAATCATTTAGCAGATGCTTTTATTCAAAGTGACTTACAAATGAGGAGAATGATATTAGTGATCAAACCAACAATAGGGCAACAGTGTACAAGTGCCGTGACCAGTCCAGAACATAGATTACAATATTGATCGGTTTATTCTATTAAGAGATTTAAATATTTATCAGTTTTGTTTTATTAAATGATTTAAATATTTATCGGTTTTGTTCTATTAAGATATTTAAATAATAATCGTTTTATTCTAATAAGAGATTTAAATATTTATTGGTTTTGTTCATATTAAGAGATTTAAATATTTATCGTTTTATTCTAATAAGAGATTTAAATATTTATCGGTTTTGTTCTATTAAGAGATTTAAATATTTATCGGTTTATTCTTTTAAGAGATTTAAATATGTATCGGTTTTTTTTCTATTAAGAGATTTAAATATGAATCGTTTTATTCTTTTAAGAGATTTAAATATTTATCGGTTTTGTTCTATTAAGAGATTTAAATATGAATCGTTTTATTCTAATAAGAGATTTAAATATTTATCGGTTTTATTCTATTAAGAGATTTAAATATGAATCGTTTTATTCTTTTAAGAGATTTAAATATTTATCGGTTTTGTTCTATTCAGAGATTTAAATATTTATCGGTTTTGTTCTATTCAGAGATTTAAATGTCGGTCAGTTTTGTTCATTGCGAGAGTAAACAATTCTCAAACAACATCAGTGAAGATTCGATCAATTGTCTGAAGTGAAAAATAGCGTGTTTCAAAGAGTCTGAAGTGAATTTAACAAATCCCAAATTTAATTAGCAGTCATTTAAGCCTCAATATTGATAAATACAGGGTCAGTGTTGGGTGTAATGCAGTAATTAATTACTGTAATATAATTACTTTTCCCTTGAAAATTAAAAACTCTTAATTTTTCTGTGATTTGATTACAATTACTTCTAATGTAATGGCATTAAATACTATATAGAACAATTCTATATAAAACAATAGTGGATTTAACATAAAAAATGTAATGTCTAATGTTAAAATGTATGTTTTTAATGTAACCTTTGCCCTTTAAATACTTTGGTCAGTTCAAAAATAATTTCCGTAATCTAATTACACTGTTGAAGATGTAATTAGCTAGTAATGAATTACTTGTTTAGAGTAACTCACCCAACACTGTACAGGGTATATGATCATCATCCTCCTGAAAAGAGAGACTAATGTGCATTATTGAGGTTTCTCTTCTTCTTCTTCAGACATCACCATCAGACTCGAGAGTGGTGATTCGCTGTCCACTTCCGGTTGTCATGGCGATACGAACACGGATCACTTCCTGTCTGCGTCCCTCACCGGGCGACGGGTCTCTTTCAACGAGGCCGCCATGTTTGAGCAGAGCGCCAAAGACCAGGAGAAAGGTCGAAGGTCAGACACGGTTCCTTAACCTTTCACTTCTAATACTTTGGTCAGTTCAAAAATTTATTTAAGCACTTTTATATTCAAGTCAAGTCACCTTTATTTACACAGTGCTACATATATATCAACACAGACTTTTATGTTAGATGCTATTAATTGTGATTCATCGATTTGACAGCACTAGAAATAAGACAAAATCATGACATAAAAAAGTCAACTTTTAAAAAAGTCAATTTTTTTTTCCAGAATTTAGTTTTTTCTGTTTAGTTTATACGCTGATATAGTTATGGTTCTTGGTGTGAAAACAAGCCTTTCAACTTGAACTCATATTGGTGAATGAAGAGGAGCTCTACACTAGCGCTGCACGATTATCACAATGAAACCACACGCGATTTAGCAAAGGCTGCGATTATTTTATGCGTTGTTTGTCAGTGCAGCGGCTGATCGGTAGTGAATGCACCATGTGACCACCAGAGTGCGTCTCTCACACACACACACACACACACACGCCAAATATGCCCCGCCGCAGAAGGGTGTGTGTGAGTATCACTCCAGGAAGCCCCTATGAGCATCACACTCTCCATCTCTGAATAAACAGAAGATTGAAACGCTTTGATTAAACATGAGTAATAAACACACGACTGCCTTATTCTGTGTCAGAAGCTCATCATCTCACAGGAGGAGGAGCTCAACTGTCCTTATGAGGAGAGTTTGGAGGAAAAGCATGTTATTAAATGTTGTCTTTTGTTGGACAAGAGGTTCATAAATGCGTCTCATGTCTGGAAATATGTTTGACACGTGTTGCTTTTTCAAATGCATGTTATAAGCGACTCAAACTCGCAGTGCGTTCAGAGTGAGCCGCGTTTACTGAGCCGTACGTCACTGACAAGCTGCACATAACTAATAATCACAGCCTTTGCCATTTCATAATCATGATAAGCCAAATCAGTTTAAGTGCGATTACATGTAAATTGCGATTAATCGTGCAGCACTACTCTATACTGATCCGTTCTCTCTCTCTCTCTCTCTCTGTCAGGTACACACTCACAGAAGGAGACTTCCATCATCTGAAGAAAGCTCGTCTCACACACCTGCACATCCCGGCGCCGGCGCTGAAGATCCTCACCATCATGGAGTGCGATTCCCCGGAGAACAGCGTGACGGTCACCGAACAGCCCTCAACACACCCGTCACTCTCCATATTCCAGGTGACACACACACCTCACGCCTTCAGTCTAAAGTTATCTATCGAAATAAAGTGTAGCCAATATTTTATTTGTGTATTTTCTCAATGACAGTGATACAGCATTAGTGGATAATAATGACAAAAGAAACCCTCTGAAGCTCTTCACGTGTCAATTTGAAAAAAAATTTTGTCAATGAAATGAATGCACTATATTTTAGTTTGATAATGTTTTTTATTTAATATTTTGTATTTTTAGGGGATTTTTTATACATAATTATATTTACGCTACATTTATAATCCATTTATTCACTTTTTGAGCATAGACCTGAAAATTACATTTCCAACTTAAACTGGTAAATCTTGAATGCTTTAGAGCGACAGACTGAAGTTTGATCTCTTTTCAAAGACGACACTCGGCAGATTATTGCTGAAGCGAAAACAGTTACAGAATTTTATGCTTATTATGAAAAATGCATAAAAATACTATTTTCAATTTTTATATGAAATATATATTTAAAAAACACATTTTACTTTAAAACTGCAGAAAATCAAAGCCATGAACCTAATTTCTAAGTTTTGTTCCAAATTTGAGGATGATATCTAAAAAAATGGTCTTTCAGTGAGATGTTGTTCGGCTGCAGTACCAAACGCTTCCACTAGAGGAAATTTGTCCCATTAATTTCTAATGCGCTCATTTCTGACCGCGAGGAGCACAAGTGGGACTATTTCTTTCAGGACCATTTAACCTGTTCGAATCATGTCCGTGATTTGTTTGTGTGTTCACACAGCAAGTGTTTCATACCATTCAAATAAAGTAAAAAATTCAAAAAAAACAAAACGTAAAATCTTTCTGTCAAAAATGCTAAACTTACTTGCATTGATACTCATTGCATTCTGGGATCAACTTCTCCATAAAGGATGGATGCGATACTGAGTTAGAATTTGTCCAAAGGTTTCTTTATCATACTGGTCATATTCTGGAGTCTGATGCGCATGATGCCTTAAAATGCAGCCTATGTAGTCTGTGCACTAGGTTGAGGAGCAGAGCAAATAAAAATGTGTGTGTGTGTGTGTGCAGCCAGCTGAGGGCCCCGTGCCGGAGGCTCCAGGATTGTGGATCAGTCAAAGCCCCAGCTGTGCTCTTCCCGGAGACACACTCAACTCCACCCTGAACAGCAGCGCCGAACACACCGGCAAACCTGCCCGATCACAAACCGTGAGTCACTGCGATCATCACTGCTAAGAAACCCAGGAACGCTGCAGTAGCGATTCATTTGGTGACATAATGAACTAACATCAACAATAACATCAACTAACATCATCATAGTTGGCAGTGGCTACTGTAGCAGATGGAGAGTTTGGGGAGTGGCTACTGTAGCAGATGGAGAGTTTGGGGGAGTGGCTACTGTAGCAGATGGAGAGTTTGGGGAGGGGCTACTGTAGCAGATGGAGAGTTTGGGGAGTGGCTACTGTAGCAGATGGAGAGTTTGGGGAGGGGCTACTGTAGCAGATGGAGAGTTTGGGGAGTGGCTACTGTAGCAGATGGAGAGTTTGGGGGAGTGGCTACTGTAGCAAATGGAGAGTTTAGGGAGGGGCTACTGTAGCAGATGGAGAGTTTGGGGAGGGGCTACTGTAGCGTTTGGGGGAGTGGCTACTGTAGCAGATGGAGAGTTTGGGGGAGTGGCTACTGTAGCAGATGGAGAGTTTGGGGAGTGGCTACTGTAGCAGATGGAGAGTTTGGGGGAGTGGCTACTGTAGCAGATGGAGAGTTTGGGGAGTGGCTACTGTAGCAGATGGAGAGTTTGGGGGTGTGGCTACTGTAGCAGATGGAGATTTTGGGGGTGTGACTACTGTAGCAGATGGAGAGTTTGGGGAGTGGCTACTGTAGCAGATGAGAGTTTGGGGGTGTGGCTACTGTAGCAGATGGAGATTTTGGGGGAGTGGCTACTGTAGCAGATGGAGAGTTTGGGGGTGTGGCTACTGTAGCAGATGGAGATTTTGGGGGTGTGACTACTGTAGCAGATGGAGAGTTTGGGGAGTGGCTACTGTAGCAGATGGAGATTTTGGGGGTGTGACTACTGTAGCAGATGGAGAGTTTGGGGGAGTGGCTACTGTAGCAGATGGAGAGTTTGGGGAGTGGCTACTGTAGCAGATGGAGAGTTTGGGGAGTGGCTACTGTAGCAGATGGAGAGTTTGGGGAGTGGCTACTGTAGCAGATGGATAGTTTGGGGGAGTGGCTACTGTAGCAGATGGAGATTTTGGGGGTGTGACTACTGAAGCAGATGGAGAGTTTGGGGGAGTGGCTACACACACACACACACACACACACACACAAGAGCTTTTGAAGCTCTGCCCTCTGTGCCGGGAGCAGCAGCTCATTTGCATTTAAAGGGACACACATAAAATTACGTGTTTTTACTGATCCTCAAAAAAGGACAATTTTAACATGCTGTAAAAAAATATTTGTGTTGTATTTTGAGCTAAAACTTCACACACACACTCTGGGGACAACAGAGACTTATTTTACATATTGTAAAAAGGGACATTATACCACCCCTTTAAATACGTTTGATTAAGGATTGTAATATAAGCCAGATGTTTTCCTCAGATTCAGCCATGTTACCTGTGACCATCTTCACTTCCACCATCTGTTCACTCCTGGTTTTCCTCTCCAGATTGAGGTGATGAGCAGAAGCCTGCTGATGGACAGAGATGTCACTTCCTGTCCAGCTCAGGGAACCGTGTTCCACTGCCTGTCTAAGCTCAGACGCCACACCAGCCTGGAGGGAGCGGGTCTGTTCTTCAGCGTCAAGAAATGGAGACTCGACACCATCCAGAGAGCAGCGAGTCTTGATATGAGAGGTGAAATATCATTTAATTATTAAATAACTAATTCCTAATAAGTATATAATAATTAAAGCTGCAGTCCGTAACTTTGTTGGGTTAAAAATAATCCAAAAGAAATTTTTGAGCAAGTGCATAACCAGCCAGTGTTCAACACTCTCTGCTTGCCGTAGCTCGACTCAAAACGGTAAGCTTGTAATAATGTTTTTAATTCCAGTGGTACTGGTGGATTTCCGCGGGAAATTCGAGCATGTCTTTGCGTCATTACGTCCCATCTGTACACAAAGTCACATCTGTACTCATAAAGTCACATCTGTACACATAAAGAAGAGTCTCGGCTAGTAGGCTATGAGTGTGAGGATGTGGAGGTGGAGATTTATAGCCTTTTCTCACAGCACTTGATATAATTAAACTTATCAATTTTATGGAGGATCCAGAAATGGTTCAATCGACAATCACCCGAGATTCACCCGTTGTAAAATGCAAAAGACTTCGGACTTCGGAGTGGCTACAGAAAAAAAGAGACTGCAAAAGTGGATGTTACTTACTTGTTCAGAGGACATTTTCCAGTGAAAATTCTTATGTTGGTCATACTTCCAAAAAGTAGAATCTGTGATTGCGAATGCCAATCCTCAAAACATTGGATTCATCAAGCTGTGCCATGCCGAGGCACAACCCACGTAAAGTTGATAATTCGAACAGAGATGGCGACAAAGAGGAAAAACTACGGACTACAGCTTTAATAAACAAATAAATGAATTGAATAAACTGTCCATATGCGTTGATGTGAAAGTTGACTTCAGATCAAATTGTTCTTGCAGTTTAGTTTCATTAAACGCTCTTGTTGGCCGTTTTGTTTTCTGAAAGATGTTTCAAAGTTCTCGAAACTTAAACAATAATGATTCCTCATGATATGAGCTGCAATATTGCTCAGAAATCAATCACACAGTCCAAAAGCAGTCTCCTTAAACAATGAGAGCTTTTATTCAGCTCTGAATGAGCCTGGAGAAGAGGAATCAATACCAGATCAATACGGGGAGAGCAGCTCAGTCTAGTTAAAGTCACGTGACTGTTGTGAGATCTGATTGGCTCACAGACTTCAACCAAGAGCACAGGACAAATCTGCTTCCTGATAAATGAATGATATGATAAATGAATTTAAATAATCACATTATTCTTCACCTGATGTGAAAGGTCAGTCAGTACAGCTGCTCATTTCCTGCTAATGAGTGTTAGATTGCATTACATGCGGGCATTAGGGAGGCCGAGGAGCTTCTTCACCATGTGAAAATAGTTACATGGACTATTGTAATGCACTTTTTAATGTTTATTAGCAATTCACAGCTCAGCATTGTTATTTCGAGACAGCAACATAGTGTCGGCCCAGATCCGGTCCTGTCTGGGTTGTTAACTCAAAGTGTAATGTTTCTGTTAACTGAAGTGAAGCTGAAATAAAATATAAATATTAGATGAAACACTTAAACTTAAAAAAACTTAAGCTAAGTTTAAAAATATTTCAAAAGCTGAAGTGCTAAAAGTTAAAATTTGAAGTGCTAAAATTACTTAGAATAAAACTGAAATAAAAATAAAATAAAAATGACAAAAATAAATAAGGATATTACTAAAACGTAAACTAAAATTAAAATGAAAATAATAGCTAAATACTATAATAGTGTATAAATAATACTAATATAACACGTCACATGCTGACCTCAGTGTTATTTCTGTGATGCCTTAGATGCTGTTATAAAAGTCAGTCACTTCTAAGATTTCGTAGTTGTGATGCTGCCTTAGAAGGTTTTGGAACAGAGCTTGTGTTTCTTCTCAGTCTGTGATTGTGTTAAGACAGTGTACACTGTGCGATTTATAATAGTCCTTTACGATTGTTGCTTGTCAGACTGTACGAACATCATCCTCGCTGTAAGTCATGTCACACTCTAAGATCTCAGATGTCATTGATGTCGGACTGGTTACCCAGTTACACTGATCCCGTTACACGCGGGATTGAAATGGTGGCTACAAAGAAATCTCTAACGTTAATTTTGGTCACGGCTTGTCTTGAAAAACGAAGACACTGCCAGAATTTCGTCTGAGGTAAAATTCGATCGCAACGGTCATTAATCAGCTGTCGGTGAACATGTCAAACTAACGATCAAAGACTTCATTATAGCCTAGGATCAGAGGATTCTTTTAGGATTTAGCTCTGGCTCCGGCTTAAGTCAACTAGAGTCATCTGTGCAAATTCTTACCTGGCTATTCCTGCTATTCTTTTAGGTTCTCCGCGGAGACGTGTGTTTCAGAGGCAGCGGGCGGCCAGTGAGACTCTGGATCAGGGAGAAGAAAACTTGCAGGGTGGAGTCGGTGACTTTCTGTTGCCAAAACCTCCCGCTCAGCCACAGACAGAGCCGCCGAGACGCCTCTCGGCCAGTTCTTTGGACGCCAATGCAGGAGCTCCTCAGGCCCTCAGCAGGTACAGTCACAATATCCCAAAGTTAGGGCAGGGTGTCCAATCCTGCAGGCTGGAACAAAAGTCCAGGATCAGGATTGAACACCCCCGAATTAAGGCAGGGTTCCCAGACAGCAACATAGTGTCGGCCCAGATCTGGCTGACACTATGTTGCTGTCTGGGTTGTCCAATCCTGCTCCTGGAGGGCCAATGTCCTATAGAGTTTAGATCAAACCTGCCCAAACACGCTGAATGTTTCTAGTAATCCTGAAAACCGTGATTAGATGGTTCAGGCGTGTTAAAGCAGAGTTAGAGCTAAATATATTGAACCCTTCAGGAGCAGAGTTGGACTTAGGGGATCTTTGGGCACCTTACCGTTCAATTTCAGGAGTCACAGTCCAATTCCAAAACAATCCTCGATGTAGAGTTGTCAAAAGTACCGACTTCGGTACCAAGTTGGTACTAAAATTGTAAAAATGTGACAACCAGCATTTCCCACTAGCATTTTGAGCGCTGTTGAATGGATTTTTAAACACCTCTAATTGGCCATTGTGTTGACACACTCGATATATAAGTCTGTGATTGGCTAAAATGATCAACAATGACATTTTTGAAGCTCTTCATCGAGCGCTTACACAGATACACCTGGGAGCGTTTGAAAGCGGTGTCTTTTAGCAGATATATTAGCTACTGTAGAAACATGTCGATGTAAGGGGACACGCGGTGTGTGTAGAGAGAAATGGCTCATTCTAAGGTAATAAAAACATAACGGTTCATTAAGTAAGATCTTTATACACCACTGAAAACATAGTTATGTATATGATATTGCATCTCTGTCAACAGATCCTTCTAGATATTACACAATGCACCTTTAATTACAATGTTTACCTTTCTGTCTGGGGAGTGTGTTGGCGATTGACATCATGTCTTTGCACCCCTTCAGGTTAGAGGTAGAGGCTGTGATGGAGCTCAGACACAACACAGATGCAGTGACCAAAGACACGACTCCAGCGTTCCCCTCATTCCAGGAGATGGAGGACAGGGAGGAGATGATGGCAGGAGCTTCAGGAGAGTTTGGTCCACTGAGTCATCAGGAGAGTCTAGATCAGCCCAGCTTGTACCGGGACATCTGGAGTTTGAGAGCTTCGCTGGAACGGTACGCGTCCTCGGACCTGAGCAGCAACGACAGAGACTCCACTCGCAGCGACGCGGACAGCGTTTGTTCAGCCGGAGCGTCAAGATCAGGCGCCCCCAATTACCAGTCACAAGACATCGATGACGACATGGACGGGGACGGTGAGCTGCCGTACGACGATGTGGTCCGGGACGCCGGGTTGAGGAGAAACGCACGGGACAGTGTAGATTCTGAGGGAGAGACGAACAACCGGAAGCTCCTGCAAATGGACAGCGGATACGCCTCAATCGAGGCTCCTTGCAAGGCTCCCGAGGAACTTAGGCTTTTCGGAAGTAGCTCTGCGAAGACCGCATCTGAACGCAGACGCTTTTTCACCAATTCTGGCCGCAAAGGCACGGTTTGCGAGAGTTTTGAGGCGCGACTCTTTAAAGAGGAGCTGGAAGACGAGGCATCTGTAAGTCTGGCCCCCCAAGAAACACAACCCAGGCCTCGCTTCCGCCGACGAGACTACAGCATCGATGAGAAGACCGAGGCGCTGTTTAACGAATTCCTACGGCATGATCCCCAGTTCGACCAGCAGGGGTCACCCTCATTACGACACCGTCACCGTTCCCGTATTCATCTCCGGAAGCAATGGCAGCGTAGCAAACAATACAGCGATCCCGGAGCCGCTCGATACTCGCCATCCCTGGAGCGACAGCGCTGCTATCCGCTACGCCGAGGCGACAGCGCTAACTACCCCTTGGACACACGCTATCATAGTACCTTGCCTCGCATTGCTAGTGCGGCGGATGAGGAGGGCAGCGAAGGAGCGGCGGGTACAGAATCGCCCGAGCCGGAAACAGTCGGACCGGACCTGGAAGGTGCTGGTCCACCCTCGGGTGCTGGGAGTTCAGGTCCGGATCTGGAGGAAAACGCAAACAACAGCAGCAACAACACAAGCCGGCATTTCTTTTCATCACAACGGCTGGAAAACAGTGCGAGTGATTGTGGGATAATGGAGGACTTTGGGACAACTGCTAATCCCGCAGACTCACATAAACATTCACGCATGGACGGGCCGCCGATGACCACGTTTAGCTCTCATTTGCATTCCCATACAGACACACTTATGCCGGATTCGGACTATAAGCATCACACCTATACTGACATAAGTCCGTCAGACAAACTGGCATCCATGCTGGATGATCGCATCTACTCTAATCTGAGGACTCAAAGAGGAGGTCAAGAGTGTGTCGTGAACGTAAGCCGCACCTCAACCGATCTTGAAGAATAAAGCGCTCGCTACGCCAAGAATGATAACTATAACCATAAAGTTTTAATATAATCGCTCTAACTCTTGGAGAATAGCAAAGTCGCACCACAACTGTAACGATAACGACACTTATATTGTAGGAGTTTTTTTGAACGATAAAAACATTGACAGCGAATCAGACTTTAAAGAGCTTGAGCATTTAAAGCGGCGTACGACAAAACCCCAGCATGCACTTATATTTAACAGAATGATATTGTCTGCTGGTGTGGACACCATTATAGTTATCGTTATAGTTATCGTTCTTGTACAGAATAGTTTAGGTCAAGTTTTCACGAACTCCTTCTCCAGGGTGCTTGTGCTACTAACGTCATCATCGCGCAAAAAACAACTCAATCTAACAACACCGATGCAAAACAAAACTAAATCACGGCTATTATAATTAACATTCGTCACATTGCACAATGGCTCCAGACGCTCTTTTTTTTTTACCCCCCCCCATTTTATTGATAAATATCCAAAGTGATCATTTATTATTTGGAATTTTATTTAACTACTAATTTAATAAATTATGTTAAAAGATGTTTTCATGAAAGACTGTGATAGTTTGTGGACAGGTTGTGTAGTAACGCTTGTTGTTCAGTGCCGGCTCTGAGAAACAAGAGCAAACCTCACATTGAGAGAAGTGACAATAACTCTACTTCAGATGAATACAATCGTGGTGCATGCTGGGAACAGTAGCAATAATTAGGTGAGGCGTGTAAGTTTTGGATATTAAAATACCTTCTTGTAACCCAGTTGAGTGTAAGTCCCTGGTACACTGACCAATGGAAAACTGTCTTTATTTTAGGGAGTCTGTTTAGTGACTTAAATTACAAACTTCACCTTTAAAATATGAGTTTGAGTAGTACGGATGCATCCATACTGACCCAGGGGGAAATGCTGGAAAACCTCAGTTGAACTTCATCTCCTCTTCTAAGGGACTCTAGATGCACACACTGATCTGCGGTCAAAGGAACGTCCACTGTGAAACCGTTTCAGAAATCAGCACGGGTCATTTCTAATCAAACCAATCTAATCACACGTTCACATGTGCTTCGAACCATGACGGCTGAGATCTGATAACTCCCATCATCACCGATCCTTATATATCCCACAATGCACTGTCCAGAACATCTCTAGTCCTCATTACTAAAACATTAATGCTAAGAATCCCAAACAGCAACATGGTGTCGACCCACATCTGGTATCCATGTTTACCAGATGTGGGCCGGATCTGGGCCAAAACCATGTTGCAGTCTGGGATATCAGCCTCAATATCTCCGTTTTCATATACACGTCACATTTATGACCATAGTTGTACTGTGACTTTCAGATCTTGTTTAGCATCGGAGAACGCAGGGTAGGTTGTAGGAAATTGTATATACATGTACATCTACATCACTCTGAATTGTCATTTTTGAATTATGATTCCTTTGCAATAAAGGTAATTTTGTTGGTTTTATGCAAAAATCATGTTTATTGTGAAAAGAAAAAAAACATGAAAAAATCTGGTTGACTGATTTAAATCACAAAGCAAATGAGACGTACATGTTTGTTGAATTAAATTATCTTTTTATTTAAACAATAATAAAAATCTGCAATTTTTTGGTAAACAGAAAATATTCCTTGACAATGCTCATGGTAAACCATTACTTTAACCTCCATATACTGGCCTATGGCAGACTGACAGATGCATGTTGGGTAGTTTGAACGGTTAGATTCATCTGGTGAGTTTTGGTGAAGTGATCACACATATCAAAAGGAAACACACAAAAATGAAGAATTACATAATGCAAAAATAAAAACAGAGCTAGAAATGATTGCCTGTGGAACTGAACTCTTGCTATTGGAGGTGTAAAGGGGTCGTTGCCATGGAAACAGCCGTGTCACTGGCCAGAGGTCACACGCCAGAGATGACCCGCTTCTGGACGGTCTTGCCTTTTCCTCTCACAATAATAATTGCAGATTCTTTGAATTAATCGTGTGGAGGAAGAGTTTCCTGCAGTTCTAGAAATAAAGAAGAGGTTTCCACCAGCCTCAGTCATCCGTCAACACACGCATGACATCATTTCCTGTTTAGTGCATCCCTCAAAAAACTTGAGTTTGAGAACACAAAATTGTGACATGTTCGTCTGGTGCTCTTCGGTCATTTTTGACCAAACATTTTTACATTTTGTTTTTTTAGAATTTTTTATTTCATTGGAATGGTACGAAACTTGGTAAAGGTTTTGGCACTTGCCCTGTGAACACAATGGACATGATTCGAACAGGTTAAATGGTCCTGAAAACAATGGTCACACTTGAGCTAGTTAAAACGAGCGCATTGGAAATGAATGAGACGAAGTTCCTCTAGTGGAAGCGTTTGGTACTGCAGCCGAACAACATCTCACTGAAAGATCATTTCTGGAGATATCAAGCTCAGATTTGGAACACAACTTGTTTAGATTTATAGAGTTAGTTTTAGAGTAAAACAGGATTTTGAAAATATATTTCATATAAAAAATAAAAATATTTTTGTGCATTTTTCATAATGCACGTAAAATTCTGTTACTTTTTTTAATTTCACTTTTTAAAACTTTTTTCACTTCAGCAATAATCTGCCTAGTGTCGTCTTTGAAAAGAGATCAAGCTTCAGTCTGTCGCTCTAAAGCATTCAAGATTTACCAGTTTAAGCTGGAAATTTAATTTTAAGGTCTATGCTCAAAAAGTGAATAAATGGATTATAAATGCAGTGTAAATATAATTTAGTATAAAAATCCCCTAAAAATACAAAATATTAAATAAAAAACATTATCAAACTAAAATATAGTGCATTCATTTCATTGACAAAAAATAAAAAATCTGTCTATTTTGACCGACAAGCGAAGATCAGTTTAAGCTATTTTGCTTCATGAATTTAGTTAAATAATGTGAGTTATACAACCGTTTCAAACACGGCTCATCCAATCAGAATCCAGAGTCATAATGATGTTATATTTTAAAATCATTTGTTTTCCGGCTTGTTTGCGTATAGATCATGGGAATACTTGCTCACTTAAAGACTCGAGGATGTGCAGAAGAAGATCACGAGCTCAGGGTTCGAGCGCCACTGATGAGTCGATGCGCTCGAGTCCTGCATGCAGAAACACTGATGACACACACAAACACTGATGACACACACTGAATAACAGACTGCGGTGCTCGAGGGATCCTTCACTCATGTAAACTATGGATTGCCGCAGGGATCTGTGTTAGGCCCTCTGCTATTCTCAATATCTATGATGCCACTTGGAAATATGGAATTAGTTTCCATTGTTATGCTGATGACACTCAAATATATATTTCATCACGGCCGGATGAAAACGCTAAATTATCCAAACTGACAGAGTGTGTTAAAGATATAAAAGATTGGATGACGCGTAATTTTCTTTTATTAAATCCAGACAAGACAGAGGTAATACTTATCGGTTAAAAAAAACGCCCACAAAACCTCTCACAATACAACTTTAACATCGTAGGATGTCCTGTTACTTTATCCTCTACAGTAAAAGACCTGGGTGTTATACTAGACTACAACCTGTCTTTTGAAAATCATATTTCATATGTTACAAAAACAGCCTTTTTCCACCTTAGAAACATTGCTAAGCTACGTAATATGCTATCAGTTTCTGATGCAGAAAAGTTAGTTCATGCATTCATGACCTCGAGACTAGATTACTGTAATGCTTTATTAGCCGGTTGTCCTGCGTCCTCAATAAACAAGCTACAGTTAGTCCAAAATGCAGCCGCTAGAGTTCTTACTAGATCAAGAAAATATGATCATATAACACCAATTTTATCATCACTGCATTGGTTACCTATAAAGTTCCGTATTAATTACAAGGTATTGCTACTGACTTATAAAGCCCTAAACGGCTTAGCTCCAGTCTATTTAACGGATCTTCTATCGCCCTATAATCCATCGCGCTCTTTAAGATCAATAAATTCGAGGCTGAATTCGAGGCTTTTGGTCATACCTAGGATATCCAGATCCACCAAAGGAGGGAGAGCATTTTCACATTTAGCTCCAAAACTCTGGAATAGCCTTCCTGATACTGTTCGTTGCTCAGACTCGCTCTCCCAGTTTAAAACTAGATTAAAGACGCATCTCTTCAGCCAGGCATTCATATAATATTTTTAATCTTACAGTTCAAACTACAATCCGGCCTCTTTTTTTCTCCATTAGGTCACCTGATGGAGTTTTAGGTCACCATTAGGTCACTTGATGGAGTTTTTCGGTTCCTTGCCACTGTTGCCTTTGGCTTGCTCAGTTGGGGATATTTAATGTAATTTAATCAATCAATAATATTGATCAGCCTTACCAAACCTTGTTGTGCTATTTTGATTTAATACTATGAAGCTGCTTTGATACAATATGTATTGTGAAAAGCGCTATACAAATATACTTGACTTGACTCTTACATCACCCATTCACACGCATGATGCTGCACAAAGTCAGATGTTTCACAGAATGTTCACGCTGCTCACGGCAAACTCTGTATTAGTATCAGTAAGACACTATTATAGATTTTACAGGCTTTCTACACATTTTCAATATCAAAATTCCAGACTCAAATTTCCAAACCTCAGATCGTATGGTGATCTTCGCATGTCGCATATTCTTATTTCAATGAAATGAATGTTCAATATTTTAGTTCGATAATGTTTTTTATTTAATATTTTTTATTTTTATTCTTCACATGTCGGTAAAAAATTACTGAATTTTTTTTTTTTTATTTCAATGAAATGAAAATTTTATGGTACTAAATTATATTTACATTGTATTTATAATGCATTTATTCACTTTTTGAGCATAGGCCTAAAAATTACATTTCCAACTTAAACTGGTAAATCTTGAATGCTTTAGAGCGACAGACTGAAGTTTGATCTCTTTTCAAAGATGACACTCGGCAGATTATTGCTGAAGTGAGAAAAGTTTTATAAAAAGTGAACTTAAAAGTTACAGAATTTTACATTTATTGTTATGAAAAATATACTATAAAAAATATTTTACATTTTTATATGAAATATATATTTTCAAAAACAAGTTTTACTCTAAAACTGCAAGAAAATCAAAGCCATAAATCTAAAGTTTTGTTCCAAATCTGAGCTTGATATCTCCAGAAATGATCTTTCAGTGAGATGTTGTTCGGCTGCAGTACCAAACGCTTCCACTAGAGGAACTTCGTCTCAATTTCCAATGCGTCATTTCTGACTGCAAGGCGCACAAGTGGGACTATTTCATTTAACCTGTCTGAGTCATGTCCATGTTTTTTTTGTATGTGTGTGTTCACACAGCAAGTGCCAAAACCTTTATCAAGTTTATAAATGTTTGATCAAAAGTGACCGAAGAGCAGTAAAAGAGGGTTAAAAGTGCGCTCAGGCTATGTCAATATTACCATAATTACGAGATTCCAAAAGCGTTCACGTCCTCACAGAACTTGTAAGCTGGGAATTTTCAGAGAGCTCCTACTTGTACCATGTGACCGCTGCAGATTCCCATAATTCCCAGTTCCGTCGTGTGCTGTCGTCTTGAAATCAGGGTGATTACGACATGGCGTGAACACAGCAAAACATTAATGGTTCATATACAGGGCATAAAATGAACACTCTGGCAGATATACGACACGATGTCGGTAACATTTTTATGAGTTCTAAACAATGCAATATTGTGAGAACATAAACGTGAACGTCGTCTTGTGCTTCAACGGACAAATTCACACAAAATTGTGCCAACTGCCCAGCAAGTATTCTCGTATACGACGTAAGTATACGTAAACAGTTGAGAAAGCAAGCGCATGTGTCAGTGTATTAGATCCATGCATTCCCTCTTAGTGACAGCAGCCTAATATTAAAGTGACAGCAGCCTAATATTCCTGATGCTGTTGTTTTTAATGTTAATCAAACAACAAAAGACAAAGAAACATCACTCGCTGCTCTTCACTGAATCATCTGTAACTTTAATAAGGATTAATCTGTCTTAAGGCTGGTAAAAATTAGTTTTAGACCCTGTTCATACAGAATTATATCTGATATAGTACAATCAGTATAGTTTTGCGTAATGAAAATGTGAACCTTGAATTCATGTTCGACAATCGCTATAACTTTAGCGATGAAAACGCTTGTGTGATAAACAGGGTTCGTACAGAAACTGTAAAATGAATTCCAGGACTTTCAAGCTCTACTTTTTTGGTTTTCAAGGAATACAATCAAATATCTCATTAATCAAACAATATCTTTATTACCTTCAAAAAAAAAAAAAAAAAAGGTAAATAGATAATAAACCAATAAAACAAAATGGAACAAATAAAGTGCAGCAGATGCAATGACTGCGGGAACTTTAACTATTGAAGGACTTACATTTCAAAAAGTCAAATCCAAGCACCTCGTACAAACCCTAGATAAACTTACGTTTAGAAATTCTTAATTTTATAATTTTATACAGAAAACTGAATAAAGAAAATAGTCTGAAAACACAATTTTTCCATACTTTTCCAAACTGTTTGTCGTTTGAACAGGAATATTAGGCTGCTGTCACTTTAAGAGCGAATGCACGGATCTAATACACTGATACACATGCGCTTTCTTTCTCAACGGTTGCCGAAATAAAGCTGACTTGCAGAAGAAAACGCATGTATTTGGAATGAATTGAGAAGGTCGTTTGAAACGACATGATTAAACGAGTAAACATTGGATGTAGTGCGAAAACCCCATTACTCTCCATCCCAGCATGCAGTGCGTGTGGCCAAACACCTTCTTCCAATCAAACACGCATGCAAATAAAGGACCATGAGCCTCAGCTTCAGTTGGGATGTGTTTTATATAAATAATACTTAAAAAATAATTATCGGGAAAAACAAACCAAATGGGGAAATGAACCCAGACGTCCTGTGGCGATCAGCTCTCCGTCCAATCGCGTCACAGCATGCAGTTTATAGTTTAACATCGTATATTCATCATCATCTCTACATCACACCTCTGCATCTGAAGCTGCAGTTCATAACTGTAAATTAAAGACGGTCTAAAACTAAACGGAAGGTCTTCGGTGCTGATCGGGATCCAGGAAGAACCGAACGGATGAGCCTCAGCGACAGAGGGGGATTGTGGGAAACATCTCCACTCTTTAACAGCGTTCTCAAGTCAAGTCAGTCCAGACGAGAGAAACGAGTGTCCTGGCACCACGTGTTTGAGTTCATCATCATCATCATCATGGCAGAAGTGTGCGTCGGGAACAGCGTTCAGTATCGGCTGCTGGGAAAGAACATAAACCTGCGGGGAGAGGGAGAGAGAGAGAGGGGGAGAGAGCGAGGGGGGGGGGGGGAGGGAGAGAGAGAGAGGGGGAGGGGGGGGAGAGAGGGAGAGAGAGAGAGAGGGGGAGGGGGGGGGGAGGGAGACAGACAGAGAGAGACACTATTATATGAGTGAGATCATACAGTAACAGCAGAAACAAACAGAAATACAAGAAAACACTGTCAAAAATTAAAGAACTTATAAAGGTTTATAAGAGGAGGTTTTAATATTGCAGTCTATTTTAAAAATTAAAATTGAATTCAATGTAATATTTTAGAGATGCAATGATATGAATACTTTGGCCGATACCGATAACCGATAATTCTTTATATTTGATAACCGATATATTGGCCGATAAATCTAAATCCAAATTTTTGACATTACAAAGCTTGATTACAAAACAAAAGTCATCATTAAAAGCCATGACCCAAACACACAATTATAATGTTTTTATTATAATTTAATGTAGCCGATATGACAGACTTGTGCTGTACTTGTTTGCACTTTACTGTATTTTCCTTTCTTGAAGTGATTCCAATTATATTTTAAGCAATTCAAAACCATCATGTTGAACAGTCGTATCTTAAGGAAATAATACATTATTTATCGGCTTTGACTGGATCACAACATTGAACATTTCATCACAAAATCAAAACATTTGCATAAAGAAAATTACGTTTATTTTCATATTATTTTACAGTAATGTAATATATATATATATATATATATATATATATAGTGCTGGGCAACAATTAATCGCATCCAAAATAAAAGTTTGTGTTTACATAATATGTGTGTGTACTGTGTGTTTTGTATATTATATATATATATATATATATATATATAATTTAAATTCAGCAAAAAAAGAAACTATTGTATTATTTATTATTTATATTGTATTTCAACAATAATGTTGTAAAAATCCAAATAACTTTACAGATCTGCATTGTAAAGGGTTTAAACAATGTTTTCCATGCATGTTCAATTAACCATAATCAATTAATTAACATGCACCTGTGGAATGGTCGTTAAGACCTTAACAGCTTACAGAGAGTAGGCATTTAAGGTCACAGTTCTAAAAGCGCAGGACACTAAAGAGACTTGTCTACCGACTGTGAAAAACACCCAAAGAAAGATGCCCAGGGTCCCTGCTCATCTGCGTGAACGTGCATTAGGCATGCTGCAGGGAGGCATGAGGACTGCTGATGTGGCTGATGTCCGCACTGTGAGACGCCTAAGACAGCGCTACAGGGAGACAGGAAGGACAGCTGATCATCCTCGCAGTGGAAGACCACGTGTAACAACACCTGCACAGGATCGGTACATCCGAATATCACACCTGCGTGACAGGTACAGGATGGCCACAACAACTGCCCGAGTCACACCAGGAACACACAATCCCTCCATCAGTGCTCAGACTGTTCATACAAATATTTACACACATTAAGTTTACTGAAAGTAAAAACAGTTGAAAGTCAGAGGACGTTTCTTTTTTTGCTGAGTATATATATATACACACACATGCATGTATATATTTAAGAAATATTTACATGTATATACTGTATATTTATACATAATTTACATTATATATATATATTTTATATATAAATGTTTCTTAAATAGATACATGCATGTGTGTGTACTTACTATATATATATATATATATATATATATATATATATATATATATATATATATATATATATATATATATATATATATATATACACAAAACACACAGTACACACACACATATATTATGTAAACACAAACTTTTAATTTGGATGCGATTAATCGTTGCCCAGCACTAATATATTTTAAACTGAACACCCTGGGCAACCAGTGACTCCTGTGAAAGGACAGGTGACAGCTAGGAAAGCCTGGTGGACAGCTGGGAAAGACCAGTTGACGGCGGGAAAGGACGCACTAGGAGTGGGCGGCTAGTCACCCCACTAGCGACCTGGTAGCCCCAGGACGCGCCACCCTTGACTACGAAGCAACAAAAGAGAATACAGCCCGAGGGCCCTCCGAGAGGCGGGATGGAAGATGGGCCCACAAGGATGGACCAAAAGGCAACAACAGGATCGAATAACGACAACGAGAAAATCCTCCGGAAGTGTGGATGGGAGAAGGTGCCGTCAAGCAGGGGACTGCGTATCCATCAAGGGAAGTTGAGGTGGTCTCCTTGCGTGCAGACCCAGGGTCCAGAAGCCGGGAGTGCAACCACAGTGCTGCAGGACCCACTGGTGGTGAGTCTCCTGAAGTGGCAGAAGGAAACCCCATGATGGAGAAGGTACCCTGCGATCACAAGGACACCAGCCCACCAGAGGCACACCTGACAAAGCCAGTAACAAAGCAGCCAGGTAGGCGTGACAAGATCAAATGGCCAAAAGCGAATGACCGGGTGGCGTGGCAGAGTCTGGATGCTGACGTGAGCCAACTGTTGGAGCTGGCGTTGAGAGGGAGCGTCGAGAGCAAACTGAACATCATTGGGGACATCGAGGTATGCAGAGAGAGGTTTGGCGAGGTCAGTAAGAAAGAGCCCACAGCCCCAGCCAAAGGAAAGAGAGAGAGAGAGAGAGAGAGAGAGAGAGAGAGAGAGAGAGAGAGAGAGAGAGAGAGAGAGAGAGAGAGAGAGAGAGAGAGAGAGAGAGAGAGAGAGAGATCGAACAGCTCATTAAAGCAAGGCGCCAGCTCCGTCGGAACTGGAGGAAGGCTGCATCTCAGGAGAAGGAAGGCCTGAAGGTCCTGTGGGACGAGGTCAGACAAAACCTTGCCAGGCTGAGGAGAGTGGAGAGGATTAGAAGGAGGAGGAAGAGAAGAGAGAAAGAGAGAACCAACTTTTTCAGAGATCCCTTCAAGTATGCCCGGCAGTTGTTGGACGAGAAGAGAAGTGGCAAGCTGAACGTCAGTGAGGAGGAGCTGGAGCAATACATCAAGAGCCAGTACAGTGACAACAAACGAACATCACAGCTTGGTTCTCCAGGGTATGTACCACGGCCAGCCCCCCCAACTTTACCGTTCGACAGTTCTCCACCTAAGTTGTGAGAAGTGGAGGAGGTAATCAAGAAGGCAAGGTCAGCATCAGCCCCAGGGCCGAATGGGCTTCCCTACAAGCTCTACAAGAACTGCCCGCAGGTAGTCAAGGCACTGTGGAAGCTACTGAAAACAGCTTGGAGGAAGCAGCAAGTCCCAGCAGAGTGGCAGCAAGCCGGTGTATTTATTCCCAAGGAGCAGAACTCCCAGACCATCAGCCAGTTCAGAAGCGTTGCCTTGTTGAATGTAGAGGGAAAGGTTTTCTTCTCCGTGCTGGCAAAGAGAATGACCAACTTTCTCATGGCAAATGGGTACATCGATACAGGCTGCCAAAACGCTGGAATTCCCGGCTTTCAAGGATGCATTGAGCACTCTTCTCTGATTTGGGAGCAGATCCAGCGCACCAGGAGAGAGAAGAGTGATGTGCATGTGGTTTGGTTGAACCTGGCCAACGCATATGGCTCAGTTCCACACAGGTTGATTGACTTCGCCTTGGAGTTCTTCCATGTCCCGGGTTGTGTAAAGAACATCATCGCCAGATACTTCAGCAACCTGCACGTGTTTCACGCTAGAGGGCTACACGACAGGATAGCAGTGATTTGTGATGGCTTTCGAGGTAATCCTCATAGGGGCCAGGCAAGTAGTTGGAGGTATCAAATTACCATCGGGCGTGAGGCTACCACCCCTGAGGAGCTACATGGATGATGTGACAAGCATCCTTCAAACGGCTCCTTGTACAAACAGGCTCCTCAGGCGCTTTGATGAACTTCTCACATGGGTGAGGATGAAGGTCAAGGTGGAAAAATCAAGAAGCCTGTCGATAAGGAAAGGCGTAGTAGTGCAAGTCCAGGACAGCTTCGTCGCAGGAGGGGAGCCCATTCCACGGCTGGACGAAAAACCACTGCGAAGCCTGGGGAGGCTGTACACGGCAGACTTGTCAGACAGGCGGATGGGAAAGATAGCCAAACATCAACTCGCAGAAGGTCTGGCAAAGATTGAGCAGAGTCAACGGCCCGGGAAGCACAAGGTGTGGTGCTATCAGCACATCCTGTACCAACGTATCCTGTGGCCCCTTAAGGTTTGCGAAATCGCTTCATCACATGTCAGCAGAATGGATAGCCTAGCCAACAACTACATCCGCAAGTGGCTAGGCTTGCCCTGATGCTTTTCAGACACAGGGCTCTTCAGTCGGAGCATGCTGGAGCTCTCTATCAAATCCATCAGCCTCGGATGGAAATGCTCGCCTTGTGCTGGAACTAAAGAACTCAGCAGACCCGCTCATAAGGAATGTCCCCATCCGCACAGGCCGCAAATGGAAGGCGCAAGCAGAGTTGGAGAATGCCATCGCCAGTCTGCAACACCGAGAAGTGATGAGGGCTGTCCAGACCAGTCGTGCTGGGTTGGGCTGGGGAGCAGCGCAGCAATTCTGGTCCAAAGCCACCAAGAGACAGCAGAAGAGCATGGTGGTGGACGAAATCACCAGACTGGAGAAGGAGCGCTTCCATCTGAAGGCAATATCCCAGGGCACGCAAGGAGCCTGGACGAGATGGGATGCTACCATCAACAGGCGTATTACCTGGGCGGATATCTGGAGGACGCCTCAATCCAGGCTCAGTTTCCTGTTGAGGGCGACCTACGACACCCTGCCATGCCCTAGGAACCTCACACTGTGGTATGGTGATGAGGTGGGCTGTCATCTGTGCGGGAGCGCCAAGGCAAGCCTCCAACACACTTTGTCAGGATGCAGAGTGGCAATGACCCAGGGACGCTTCAGGCGGCGCCATGATACAATCCTGACGAAACTGGCCGAGATCCTGGAGGGCTGTAGGGTGGCAGCAAACCATTCACCGGCAACAGAAGAGCATGCCCTGACAGGATTTGTAAAGCCTGGCGGAATACATCTATTTCCTGCTCAGAAGAAGAGCAGCATGCTCGCACCTGGTAAAGAGTGGCAGATGCTGGCAGACCTTAGGAAACAGCTGGTCTTTCCAAGAGAGATCATGACTACCACTCTCCGACCAGACATAGTCATGTGGTCCACAGTGGCGAAGCGAGCCCTCCTCATCGAGTTAACCATCCCCTGGGAGGAGAATATGGCAGCAGCCCACGAAAGGAAGCACCAGAAGTACGCCGAGTTAGCAGCGGAGTGCAAAGATGCTGGCTGGAAAGCAACTGTTCACCCTGTGGAGATCGGCTGTCGAGGCTTCGTGGGCAAAGCAGCAGGAGTGGGCGTAACAGGCTCAAGGCTGAGGAAAGCCACGGGGTGCTGGGAGAGGAAGCGGAGAAAGGGAGCTACTGGCTTTGGTTGAGGAGGAAGAAATGGGGTGGGGACCATCACCCCAGTGAAGGCAGCTGCAGGGGTTGGCGGGGAGACGTCCCCAGCATGCCTCCGGCCCCACCCCCCCCCGCCTGGAGATGTACTGGTCGTGTGGGGCGAAACATCTATGAACGGCGGTGTCCAGCTGATGACCCTGCAGCTGCCTGCGGCACCGGAGGAGGTGCGACAGGCTGGAAAGCCAGAGCAGGTAATGCCACCTCACCTGTACAACGAACTGAAACTAAATCTAAAATTAAATTAAATAAATATTTTGTAAATGTACTTATGCAGCATGTTAGTGTTTGTTAATTTTAATAATAAAAAAATGTGTCCCAAAAAAATGATTACTGTATTAACGACAATAACATTTTCATCATATTACAGTGAAAAAATAAAGTTTCAGCACATTTTACTGCACATTCTCAGTGATGTCCAAATGCAAAGTCTTCAAATAGGCATTTAAATCTTCATTTAAATGATAATTTCTATCTTGATCAATCCTCATCTCTCGCTGGAAGCATCAGTGTGATCTGCTTTAGATTCTCGTAACACTTTGTGATTTGATGCCTTTGCATTTGCAATTTCCGTATATTGCGAGAGGAAAGTGTAAACAGGTTTCCATCCAATGAAGATGAGAGCGCTAAATATAGAGAGACGCAGAGAGAGAAGAGTCTGAGTCACCGACTCCATCAGACAGAGAGAGAGAGAGAGAGAGAGAGAGAGAGAGAGAGAGAGAGAGAGAGAGTGAGTGAGTGAGTGAGTGTGTGTGTGAGAGAGAGACAGAGAGAGACAGAGAGAGGGAGAGAGACAGAGAGAGGGAGAGAGAGAGAGAGCGAGAGAGAGAGAGAGAGAGAGAGAGAGAGTGAGTGAGTGAGTGTGTGTGTGAGAGAGAGACAGAGAGAGACAGAGAGAGGGAGAGAGACAGAGAGAGGGAGAGAGAGAGAGAGCGAGCGAGCGAGCGAGAGAGAGAGAGAGGGAGAGGGAGAGAGAGAGAGAGAGAGAGAGAGAGAGAGAGAGAGGGAGAGGGAGAGGGAGAGGGAGAGAGAGACTGAGTCATTGCATTCACTGCGGCATCTCATCAGCATTAGAGGAACCCCACCCTGAACACACACTCACACACTCGCTCACACACTCGCTCACACTCACAAACAAACACACACTCACAAACAAACACACACTCACAAACTCACTCCAACACACACTCACTCCAACACACACTCACTCCAACACACACTCACTCCAACACACACTCACTCCAACACACACTCACTCCAACACACACTCACTCCAACACACACTCACTCCAACACACACTCACTCCAACACACACTCACTCCAACACACACTCACTCCAACACACACTCACTCCAACACACACTCACTCCAACACACACTCAGTCCAACACACACTCAGTCCAACACACACTCAGTCCAACACACACTCACTCCAACACACACTCACTCCAACACACACTCACAAACAAACACACTCACAAACAAACACACTCACAAACAAACACACTCACTCTTGTACAGGTGTGCAGCAGGAGCGGATGGGTCACTGCTGTTTGCAGGTGTGTGAGGTGTGTGTGAGGTGTGTGTGTGGGGTGTGTGTGTGAGGTGTGTGTGAGGGGTGTGTGTGAGGGGTGTGTTCTCTCACCTGTACAGGTGTGCAGCAGGAGCGGATGGGTCACTGCTGTTTGCAGGTGTGTGAGGTGTGTGTGAGGTGTGTGTGTGGGGTGTGTGAGGTGTGTGTGAGGGGTGTGTGAGGGGTGTGTGAGGGGTGTGTGAGGGGTGTGTGTGAGGGGTGTGTTCTCTCACCTGTACAGGTGTGCAGCAGGAGCGGATGGGTCACTGCTGTTTGCAGGTGTGTGAGGGGTGTGTGTGAGGGGTGTGTGTGAGGGGTGTGTGTGAGGGGTGTGTGTGAGGGGTGTGTGTGAGGGGTGTGTGTGAGGGGTGTGTGTGAGGGGTGTGTGTGAGGGGTGTGTTCTCTCACCTGTACAGGTGTGCAGCAGGAGCGGATGGGTCACTGCTGTTTGCAGGTGTGTGAGGTGTGTGTGTGAGGTGTGTGAGGGGTGTGTGAGGTGTGTGTGAGGGGTGTGTGAGGGGTGTGTGTGGGGTGTGTGTGAGGGGTGTGTTCTCTCACCTGTACAGGTGTGCAGCAGGAGCGGATGGGTCACTGCTGTTTGCAGGTGTGTGAGGTGTGTGTGTGAGGTGTGTGAGGGGTGTGTGAGGTGTGTGTGAGGGGTGTGTGAGGGGTGTGTGTGGGGTGTGTGTGAGGGGTGTGTTCTCTCACCTGTACAGGTGTGCAGCAGGAGCGGATGGGTCACTGCTGTTTGCAGGTGTGTGAGGTGTGTGTGTGAGGTGTGTGAGGGGTGTGTGAGGTGTGTGTGAGGGGTGTGTGAGGGGTGTGTGTGGGGTGTGTGTGAGGGGTGTGTTCTCTCACCTGTACAGGTGTGCAGCAGGAGCGGATGGGTCACTGCTGTTTGCAGGTGGAGAGTTTGCGGATCTTGCTGGCGGCTGAGATGCTCTTCCTGGAGGGATTGGAGGAGGAACTGGAGCGCCGCTCGGGTTTGGGTTTCAGTGACGCCGACTCCGTGCCGTTCACACACACCGGCTTGGCCACCGCACACACTCGCTCTTCCTCATCCTCCTCATCCTCTAGAACCTGCCCTGTTACACACAACAACACTGAGGTTTAGTGACGAACTCTCACACGCTCACTCTCTCACACGCTCACTCTCTCACACGCTCACTCTCTCACACGCTCACTCTCTCACACGCTCACTCTCTCACACGCTCACTCTCTCACACGCTCACTCTCTCACACGCTCACTCTCTCACACGCTCACTCTCTCACACGCTCACTCTCTCACACGCTCACTCTCTCACACGCTCACTCTCTCACACGCTCACTCTCTCACACGCTCACTCTCTCACACGCTCACTCTCTCACACGCTCACTCTCTCACACGCTCACTCTCTCACACGCTCACTCTCTCACACGCTCACTCTCTCACACGCTCACTCTCTCACACGCTCACTCTCTCACACGCTCACTCTCTCACACGCTCACTCTCTCACACGCTCACTCTCTCACACGCTCACTCTCTCACACGCTCACTCTCTCACACGCTCACTCTCTCACACGCTCACTCTCTCACACGCTCACTCTCTCTCACGCTCACTCTCTCACACGCTCACTCTCTCACACGCACACACACACTCTCTCACACACACTCTCTCTCACACACACTCTCTCTCACACACACTCTCTCTCACACACACTCTCTCTCACACACTCTCTCTCACACACACTCTCTCTCACACACACACTCTCTCTCACACACACTCTCTCTCACACACACTCTCTCTCACACACACTCTCTCTCTCACACACACACTCTCTCTCACACACACACTCTCTCTCACACACACACTCTCTCTCACACACACACTCTCACACACACACTCTCTCTCACACACACTCTCTCTTCACACACACACACACTCACTCACACACACACTCACTCACACACACACTCACTCACACACACACTCACTCACACACACACTCACACACACTCACTCTCTCACACTCACACACACATTCTCTCTCTCTCACACTCTCTGACCCGCTCACCTGGTACAGTGAAGTCCTGAGTGTATATGATGTCATCCTCCCCATCGAACAGCTCGTCCTCCTCGTCTGCGTAACCGTGGAGATCCTCGAGGTACGGCACCACCGTCATGCTGCGCCACGGGTCCCGGATCTCAGCGCTGGGCGGGATCGGCACCGGCGGCTCCGAGGGCGGGTGTTTCTTACGCACCCAGCTGACAGGAAGAGGAAGTGACATCACTGCAGTCGTTGACTTTACCAACTAAAACAACTATCTTTTATGATGGACAGATGAACTTTTATCATGGATGGATACACTTATGATTGGAGGAGCCAGGACATTTTTAAATATAACTCTGACTGTATTCGTCTGAGAGAAGAAAGTCATATACACCTGAGGATGGCTTGAGGGAGAGCAAATCATGGGCTAACTTTCATTTTTGGGTGAACCCTTTAAGCGTCACATGATCTGGTGTTCCTCAGGTGAGATCAATCATCATTACCGCACATCCTCAAGAGCTCTTCCGTATCCATGGAAACCGCATCAGTTTCCTCATCCTCAGATCGAGGCCATGTTTATTTCTAGCTCATCTCTCCCACTCTCTCTATTCTCCTCTTCCTCCCACTCTCAGCTCTCTGTGTTCGACTTCATCTCAACATCATCAGACAATTTTGCAACAGATTCTGATTCAACACTGATCTCAATAACGAACGAGAGCTGCTTTACTGCCTTATAATCAGGGTTAGAAATGAACACACACCAGATGCGTGTAATAATCAGCTGTGGCGGGAACGCGGTCAAATCACCAGCCGATGTGGCGTTACTTCTCTTTACTCACTTTTCTGGGGAAGTTTGTGTAAGACAAATCTGCTCAGATCCAGCACAAATATTCATGAGTCATCATTATATATTAAATACAGCGTATTACACAGAATCTGCTCATATCTGCTTACTCGAACACACACACGTCACTGCGCAACTAATAACGGCACGCTTGCTCATTTACACTGAAGCAACAGCGAAGATTAAAAAGCATTCAGTGAACAGAAAAGACATTTTTATTTTCCAACATCCACATGTTTTTTTACTGTATTGATTATACACCTAAAACATATTTTTTTGGTGAAAAAGATGAGGATGAAAGGAAGGAGGAGATGACTGGATTTTAATTGAATTTAAATGAATTTAGTTGAATTTAGTAGCCAAATTGGCCAGAGAGTTAAAAAGTTAATATCAAACCCTGATTATATTAGAACAAGGGGTGAAAATAAAGGAAGATGAAAAAATAAAGGGGCGGGGCCTGGTTGAGTTAGTTAGTAGTGTGTTAAACTGGCGGTTATGGTAAGGGGCGGGACATTTCCCAAACACACTCGAAGCATTCGACCAATCACAACACACTGCTCCAGCCGACCAATCAGAGCACAGTGTGCTTTTCAGAAGGAGGGGCTTCATAGAGACAGGAAGTAAACAGAGCGTTACTGACAGACTGGGAAGAGAGGAGCCGCAACAATGGAGAATATGAGGAGAATATCAACATTCAAGCAGGAAAACCTGTTCTAGTAGAGCCTGAAACAACATCAAGACTGGCGTAATAGATCCTCTAAGACAGGGAGAGCCAAAACTGCATGATTTCATATTCATCTCATCAGCTGATGATGTGCACGATGTTGTTGACGTGAGTGTGTGAGTATGAGGATGATGGACTCACTTGTGTTGTCTGATGCGCTGTATTGAAAACCTCTTTACAGGATCATATTCCAGCATTCCTGCAGATAAAAACACCTCAGATGAAGAAACAGAACATCAGCAGAGCGTCACACTCAAACTACTATTAATTGGCAGTATGTTAGTGTGTGTGAGTGAGAATGAATGTGTGAGAGTGTGTGTGTGAGAGAGAGAGAGAGAGAGAGAGAGAGTGTGAGTGTGTGTGTGTGTTGACATTTCCTCAGCATTTGCTCAAACACAACATCAGTGCTGAACATTAGTGTCACAATGTCGCCATCTAAAGGTCAAACCTGTACATTACAGCACAGCTGCGGATTACAGGCAATAATGTTTTAAAGATGTTCAGTTTCTGGCACAGAGCGATCGTTTCCCTTCATCACCAGGAGCCACGGGTGTTATATCTGTGTTGCCTGTATGTGTTTTTTTACCCCTGTGGTGAAAATCCAGCTTTTAATGTTGTTTATGTGTCTATGTGGTGTTTTTAATCTGCTTTAAGACAAACCATGTGTAAATTCATAAGTCGACTCCATTGCTGAGTATTTCCTCCTTAAAACTGCAGTGAACCAAAGACAGTCTCAAAAACACGCTTTGAAATCGCTGGTGTTTCTGACGTCACAAACGACCTTGTAACCAATCAGATCAACGTGTGATCGTCAACCAGTGGATCTCTGAGCTGAGTGAGTGAGTGGAGGCGGGGCTCATTTGCATATTCATAGAACTGCGCATACTAATTGAGGCAAAGGTGTCGAGTTACATTCAGGATATTTAAATTATTTCAAAAGGACTTGAAGACTTATTTCATCAAGATTTCGGTGTTTAATTAGGCCTGAGAACTGGCCTATTTCACAAAATGGCGACCGAGACCAGAAGTAGGGTAACGATACTTCCGGTCGCGCCGCCGCCCGCTACGATCGCCATTCATTCTCAAAATGGACTGTGAACAGCTTGTTTTCTCTGTCATTAATATATCTGACAAAAGTAAGAATAGCAGATGTTGTCCGTTTTGTTGATAGTTTTCATGGAGCTGTGACAAGATCGAAATTGGACAAAGGTTACAAATTATTCTTGACGTTTGCTTACATAAAAAAAAAAAAGTTCCATTCATTTAAATGGCATGGCACTTGATGACTAAGCTCACACTTACTATAGCTAAACAAAATAAATAAATAAATAGAAATGATGTCTGATTGTAGGCTATGTTTGAAATCTAGTGGCTTTTGTTAAAATTTCATGTTATTAGTGTTAGTTTGTCCCGGAGATTGCAGCAATCTTCCACTAGTGACTAGATTATGGCTCATTTTTCATGTTACCACCATGAATGAAACTAAGAATTGTACATCTTTACAGTGAATTTGACCTAACGTTGCTAGTGGGTCTAATAATGAAATTAAGGCAAATAATTAAAAAAATGGTTAGACTAAAAACATGAATGAAGTGAGTGATATTACATGTTTTAAAAAATCATGATGTTACAAAATCACATTTTACTGTCGGGTCCCCTTATGAAAAGAAAATATATTTCCCTATATATGAATGATCAATATATTGAATGGTTTAACAGTATATTTGAAAATATACAGAATAATATATTGTGTTAATATTACAACAGTGAATAATACATAAAGAATTTTCATATATTTAAAAATGTGAGACATATATTTACTAATATATCATAATGTATGTAATTTTATATTCAGTAATACACTTAAAGTATTCATTTAAGTGTAATACAATTAAAGTTCTCAGTCGCTACGAGAGTATACGACGGATTTCCGTCAATATCAGCGTTCCCCCTGTCCTTATATCTTAAATTCACTGTTCATAATTTTAATGCTGTAAATATGCTTACATTTCTCAAATAGTGTAATAAATGTCTTAATTTTAGTTTGAATGGGAAAGACGAGGTGATTCACCCTGCTTAGGGGGGTGTGATCAAAGCCTGGAGTGGAGCAAAAGCATGTTCCTCTCTCCACTCTAAGCGTTCTGTTATCACTCCGCTCCTGATCCACTCCGGGTTTTCCAGTCCCGCTCACGGAAAAACTGCTCCGTGTTCACTAATTTTTAAGAAAGTTACAGAAAACAACTTCTACAAACAATTTTAATTTGCCAACAGTTAATAATAATAAATAAAAGTGCATGACGTGGAAATCAGATAACCATATAAACATGTTTTGTCAGGGCATCACTCCCGAACCGGCATCAACACTCCATTTTCAACATCTGCTTCCTCCTTCACACCACAGACACGTCTTTTTGTCGTCTGTGTCTGGCCTGATTTAACTTCTCCCCAGCTGTTCCATGAAAACCTGCAAAGCACGGCCTGCGGTGTAAGATATCTACGACCGGACTCTCGTAGATTCGTAAGTTACACGGACTTCATCCTCCGTGAAGTGCTTAACACACAAAAAAGTGCCCCTCTTCTCTCGGTGTAGCCCAAATCCAGCGCTTTTTCAACATTTCGTCACAAGAAAAGCTGTGCAATAATAAATACGGTTGTTTCTTCTATGAGTGCAAACATAAAAAGGTACGCAACAGGACTGGCCGCTTTTAGTCTCCGCATTTGTCCTCCGACTGCTACTGCTAGTGCTTTCACCGGAAAAGAGTTTACCCTACTTCCGGTCTCGGCGGCCATTTTTGTGAAATAGGCCTACTGTGAGTAATTGGTTGTATGATTTTCTTGGAGTCACGTTTTAATGTTATTCTATGTTTTTACGTATTTTAGATTTATTAACTATTTATGGACAGCACTTTGGTCCATTCTAATGGTTTTGAAAGTGCTTTATAAACAAAAGTTGAGTTTGACCTCTCACCTCTCAACAGGTCTGAGAGCAGCGGGCCACAATCCTCAGGAATACTGTAGTCGCCCTTCCCGATGTTCTCAAATAGCTTATAGATGTTGTCCCCTTCGAACGGGTACAGGCTCGTCGTTAGGTTGTATCTGCGAGCGGGAAACAGAAAACTTTAGTGGGTTACAAGCTTTAATGACATCAGAACACACATGAGAAGATGAGAAGCTTAGTTTTACAAGCAGGAATTCACGTTTTCACGATCACACGTGGATCCACTTGTAGAGCAATAATAAATCCTCCATTGATTTACTCCACAGGGAAACTTATAAATGATAACTTATAAAGTACCTTTAAACTCAGCCCTACTGTGAGGTCATAACTGTTAATCGGTGGAATGTGCTTTTGCGGAAACCATGCGTTCACATTATTTCAACTTCATTTTTAAAATGATCGTATTTAACGGAATTTTCGGTGGAAAAACTACATTACCCATAATGCAGCACACATAATTCCACCAATCAGAGTGTCCCGGCGAGCAAATTGCGCCAAAATAGCTCTTTAGCTCCGCCCACTCTTTTAGTACCACAGTCGCGATTGTTGGTTTGTCGTGCATCTCGCGTGGCTGTTGAGTTTCGCTTTGCTAAGTAGTTCAGAGTTGCTGCACACTGTTTAAAGTCAAATTTAAAGCCTTTTAAGACCTGAAGAAATGAAAATTAAAACCAATATTGACAAAAATATATCTCGATATTTTAAATCTAATTTAAGACTTTAAGGATCCGCGGGAACCCTGTAGTAGGGCGTGGCCAGCGGAATTCAATAACGAGGTATTAGCCGTGTACATAACTAGCTACACGCTATATTAGCATCACAGGGATACACGGAAAATTAATGATTAAATGATGCAAACAATTAAATTTGGCTGTTTCTACAACAATGCTTACATTTATCTCAATGTCAATCATTTGTTTACAAACAAGTATTCGTTACTTCAATTGTTTCTGCATTAAATTATAAATAAATTTGTAGCTAAATTAAAGCAGCGCTAAAGCAAATAGCGTTTTTAACTTGATTCTGCTGTTCGCTAAGCTAAGCTACACTAAAGCAACATATTATAATGTTGGCGTATATTATAATGGGGGGTTTATCAGATGGACTTCAGTGTTAAATTTGCCTGAAAAGATTGTGTTTGTGTTTTAAAATGAATCAATTTTGATTTCATATATATTGTATTTTAACAACTCAAGCACTTTTCCAAGTATCTTTTTGTAAATATGAATATTTTCAAGGGTTTTCCAGGACTTGAATTTCAAAAAGTCAAATTCAAGCACTTTAAGCACCTTGCATGAACCCTGTAATAGCCGTGTGTGTGTGTGTGTGTGTGTGTGTGATGAACTCACAGTGTGACGCCGGCAGACCAGATGTCCACCTTAAACCCTGAAAACGTGTCCAGGCCGTTGGCGATCTCCGGCGGCTGAAAGGCTGGCGACCCCTGACTCGTGCGGCACGTGTCGTCCTCCGCGAACGGGTGGAGCGCCTGGAGGTCAGAGGTCAACATTCTGTTACAGAAGCCATTTTACTCAGATATACGTCACAACAGGGAAGAAAAGACGAGCGCAACTTCCGTTCCACGCGACTTTAAGGCTACGTTCAACACTGTCATTTACATTCATGCATCTGTCAGACTTACACTGCATTTCAAGCTGCACATTTACATTCTTATCAGTTCTTGCTTTCCCTGGGAATCGAACCCATGACCTCGGCGTTGCAAGCGCCAGCGCTCTACTGTGTGAGCGCCAGGAAAGATCAATCAGTCCAGATCTGATTATTTGTGTCTCCGATTGGAATCTAAGATTATTGACGTCCACACTGTGTATCGCAGCAGTTCAGATCCGATGTGTGTGTCCATCCCGCTCTCGCGTTTCCCACAATATCTGCATTGGTTTCTATGGCAATGACGGATTTCCAGAAATGCGGATTTCAAACCACATATGTGACCCTTGACCACAAAACCAGTCAGAGATTTAAAGATTTCATGAGATCCATTGATGTGTGGTTTGTTAGAATATGACGATATCTGGCCGAGATACAACTATTGAAATCTGGAATCTGAGGATGCAAAAAAATCTAAACATTGAGAAAATCTCCTTTAAATTTGTTCATTTATGTTGGCGATTGTGCTGCATTCTCTCACAAAAATATTTTTTTATATATATTTACGGTTGGAAATGTACAAAATATCTTCATGGAACATGATCTTAATATCCTAATGATTTTTGGCATAAAAGAAAAACTGATCATTTTGAGCCATACGATGTATTGTTGGCTATTGCCTCAGATAAACCCGTGCGACTCGAGACTGGTGACGTGATCCAGGGACACTTATGGATGCAGCTTGAAACGGATTTGTAAAAATTACATTTCATGTGATTTTTTGCTGTTCACATTAGCTAATTCTGATCGGATTTCAATCGGATTTGGACTGGCTTCTCTGCCGATCCGATCAGAATTAGCTAATGTGAACCGCTACGTTAGCTGTATATTAGCTAATGTGAACCGCTACGTTAGCTGTATATTAGCTAATGTGAAAAGGCTTACCTCCGCTACACCCAAGTCAGAGATCTTCAACGCCCCATCTGTAGTGAGCAGCAAATTCCCTGGTTTAATATCTTTGTGTACAATTCCCTGGCTGTGCAAGTATTCAAGGCCGTCCAGAAGCTGGCAGAAGTACCTGAAAGAGACACGCACGAGTTACTAATGCATTCACAATCTCAAACTCTGCACCGGTCACACGTTTGGAATAATTAAAGTCCAGCTTTTAATGTTGTTATGTGTCTATGTGGTGTTTTTAATATGCTTTAACTCAAACCATGTGTAAATTCATAAGTCGACTCCATTGCTGAGTATTTCCTCCTTAAACCAAAGACAGTCTCAAACACGCGTCTCTATGGATATCGGCTGAAACCATCACTTCTTAAGTTAGTTAACCTCAGTTAAAATAGATAAACTAGCATTGCAACGATTCAAAAAGACAACACCGTCTATATAAAGACGATCTACGGCCACAAATGGAATATGACGTGTGTGTGTGTGTGTGTGTGTACATGACGTCTGTGGGAAATGATAACAAATGTCAAAAAGGTAATTAAAATAGACCGTAATAGATCACCAAAAGCCCATTAAAGTGACAGATGCTGTGTTTTCAGAGAAGTGTGTGTGTGTGTGTGTGTGTGTGTGTGTGTGTGTGTGTGTGTGTGTGTGTGTGTTCTCTCACCCGTGAGCTTGAAACACTGGAAATCTTTTCTCTGGAACGCTATCCAGCATTTCCTGCATCCCACACACACAATACTCCATCACCATATACGTGAGCCATGAACGTCAAGGAACAACCAAACTAAACCACACATCAACTCAATTCAGTTCACATTTAGCTGTATAGAGTTGCTCTCCACAGGAAACTCCTGCGCCAGACTCTGGAGAGACGTTTACAGGCGAGGGTTCGGACAGAAACTGAAGAAATTCCAGGACTTTTCAAGCAGAGATCGCACTTATCAAACAATATCTTTAGGATTATTTAAAACTCAAATTACAAATATATGGTGATAAGTCGTAAATACAACTTACAACGCATTTAATAATATATATTTTCAATACAAAGTTTATAATGGTTAATACTGTTCAATAGATAATATTTTATATTATAATGTTGGCATTGAGAAAAGGTCTGATGGGGGTTTATCAGATGCACTGCAGAGTTAAATTTGCCTGAAAAGATTGTGTTTAATAAAAAATGAAATTTCATATATATTGTATTTAAATAACTCAAGCACTTTAAGTTCCTCTTCATAAATATGTCTGTTTTCAAGGGTTTTCCAGGATAGTTCACTTTAAAATGAAAATTCTGTCATCATATACTCACCCTCATGTTGTTTCAATCCTTTATGAATTTCTTTCTTCTGCTGAACAGAAAAGATGATATTTAGAAGAATATCAGTAACCAGACAGTTTCTGGTCTCATTCACTTCCATAGTAGGAAAAAAATATACTATGGAAGTGAATGAGACCAGAAACTGCCTGGTTACTGACATTCTTCTAAATATCCTCCTGGGACCCAAGAATAGACTTTTGTCCACTGTAGTGGACATTATATTTTAGTGAATTCCTCTGACATCATACATGTCACATGTCACATGACACAACCTGGGTGTCCTGTGAAGAGCACATTCAGGACTTTTCAGAGACACCAAATGTTTGGAGGTTTCACCATGAAAACAACTTCTCCTTGGTCTTTAAAAACGCCTGACATTAATTTAGTGATCAAATGTAGCATTCTTATGGAAATATGATAATATATTGTAATTATAATTTAAATTGGACTACTTTTCAAATTGTATTTCATAAAGCAACATCTCAGGAAAATGTTAAGGGGTTTCAAATAAAAAAAATTACTTTCTGTTCCAGAACAGGGCGTTGATTTCATAATGTCCACTGTAGAGACACCAGGACTTAAAGCATGTTTATCAGGCATTTTGTGAGACACAACAAGTGAATATGGAAATAAATTATACATCAATATTCCTATGAAATATTAGATATTATTATTAAAATGTTGCCAATTATTACACTTGTTTTTTCATTAAATTTTGCTCCAAGAACACATTAATGTGCACATTAGATACAGTGTATAGATACATTGCATTGAATGGGAATATTAATGTATGGCCATTTTACCCACATATTGCATAAAGTAAAATGGTGCATCAATTCATTCCATTATTTCTTTCATAACATAGTTGAGAATCATCTTTATACAAATTTTGGTTAAAAAACCCCCCAAAATTTATTGGTGATTGAAAAAAAAATCCCATTGTTTTTGCCTATACATATAATTTCATGTCATTTTATTTTTTAAACAACTGAGTCCTGGCGTCCACTACAGAGGACATAGACATAGCATAACGTATGAATAAAATATTTTTCAAACATGTTTTTTACCATTTGTTTATTGTGCTCTAAACAGTTTGATGACATGGAAAAAAACTACATTCAAAAAACCTTTTTTTGGGGTCTCAGGAGGATATCTTCCTTTCTGTTCAGCAGAAGAAAGAAATTCATACAGGTTTGAAACAACATGAGGGAGAGTATATGATGACAGAACTTTCATTTTAAAGTGAACTATTCCTTTAAGTACTTTAAGCACCTTGTACGAACCCTGAAGTGCTAAACCATATCCCACAATGCAACACGCTTTACTTTCCATTACACTTCCATTCTTGACTGGAGAAAATGAAATATGAACATTTTGGCCGATACCGATAATTCTTTATATTTGAAAGCCGATAACCGATATATCGGCCGATTAATCTAAATCCAGATTTTTATATAGTTTTTGAGGGCTTGATTACACAAACACACCATTAAAATCTATGTTCCAAACACACAATTATGATGATGTTCTCATGATAATTTTATGCAGCTGATATGACAGACTTGCACTTTACTGTATTTTCCTTTTTTTGAAGTGATTCCGATCATATTTCGAGCAATTCAAACCCATCATGTTGAACAGTGCAAATCTGAAGCGTCTCAGTGCGCTTGTGCTCTCTTCAAACTCAGCAGAACGTGAGCAAGACACACACACTGGAACTGAAAGCACAGCATTGTGGGTTACAGCATCACACACACACACACACACACACTCAGTGTAAAGGATATATTTTCTGCTTCTCTTCGTTGTACAGCACGTCCACCAGCTGGATGACGTTCTTGTGTTGTAGTCGTCGCAGAAGCTGAATCTCCCTGCAGGAGAACAACAAAACATGATTTAATCATCATAACTCAGAGTATTCAACATGTCCGTCAGTGTGACTGATCAAGTATGACAGTTCATTACCCACAGATGAAGACGTTTCTGGAGGATGTGGTCGTAAAAATGTAAATCATCTGTTTTCTATGTGAATATATAGTAAAGTGTAAATTATTCCTGTGATCAAAGCTGAATTTTCAGCATCATTACTCCAGTCTTCAGTGTCACATGATCCTTCAGAAATCACTCTAATATGATGATTTGATGATCAAGAAACATTTATGATTATTATCAGTGTTGAAAACATGTAGAAACATTTTTGTGAGACATTCCCATTCAAAAATGTGGGGTAAGAAAGAATAACAAATGATCAAAAGTGACATTTATAATGTTACAAAGATTGTTACAAAGTTACAAAGATTCTATTTCAAATAAATGCTGTTCTTTCGATTCATCAAAGAATCCTGGAAAATAAACTATCACAGTTTCCACAACAATATGAAGCCGTTTTCAACAGCTTTAATAATCATAAATGTCTTCACATTAATTTTACAGCCTCTGTTATAAGATTATCTGTTCATAAAATTGGCATCATTCAAGATCCGGAGTGAATTTTAGCTCATTTTGAGGAAGATTTTACCAGAAACAAGTGACAGCTGTTTTTGTGCATGTTCGATTAGATTGTTGTGCTAATTTTAATAATAATACCACCCCAAAAAAAAATCTAATTTCAAGAATCTTAATTAAATGTCAAATGTGATTGTTTTTGTCACACTGAAAAAAAAAAAATCCCTCCTTAAAACAAGCAAGATGCACTTAAATCTGAGTAAAGTACTAAAATTATTAATTTATTGGGTTGTTTTAAGAATTTTCATCTATTTTCAGGTTAAAATAAGCTGAATTTAAGGTTAAATATTCTAGTTTTAATGCAATCTTCACAAAAATGTTTGTCTAGTTTTAAGATCCAATCGCATTTATTAGTGACTCGACATTTATGCTATTTTCAAGAATTATCATCAACTCAGTTTTGCTTACTCCATTTTCTTGATTTTAGTGAACTTTACCTAGATTTAAGTGCATCATGCTTGTTTAAAGGGCCTTTTATGCAGTGTGATGTAAGTGTACTCTGATTGGCTGAACGCATAGCAAATCCAGCGCAACTTTGACGGGACCAAGCTAATCATGATTATGTATTTGCTCAGCGAGCGACATCGGGCTTCAGATATTAAACTGTTTTGTACACCGTTTACTTCCTTTGTTTACCAGCTCTATCTCATAACATATTAAACAGTGAAAACTAGGAATGCACGATATATCTGCCATCATATCGGTATCGGCCGAATATCGCATTTTTTAATGAGTTGTCGCATATTGCATTTTTCTTCAATATCGTGCAGCTCTAATAAGAACATTATAATTGTGTGTTTGGAACATGGACTTTTGTTTGTGTAATCAGGCTCTAAAAAAATTATACAAAAATCTGGATTTAGATTTATCGGCCAAAATATCGGTTATCGGCTTTCAAATATAAAGAATTATCGGTATCGGCCAACATTTTTATTTCAGTGCATCCCTAATAAATCTTATAAAAACTAAAAAGCACATTTGACAGGACTAAGACTAAAAAAAAACATTGCTGATGAAATGAACACTATTTGTAACCTTTATTTTTAAGAGTGCAAGTGAACATTCAGACAGACGGGCCGTGTTTCCACTCGACTGAAATAGCCTTGAGCTGACGCACACACTCTCACACACACACACACACACACACACACACACACACACACACACACACGCACACACTAGTGCGTGTGTTTATCAGACATCTGACCCACTTGGACAACAACCAACCACACTGAGAAAACATGCTGAACAGAGTTGGCTAGTCAAAGCCAGACGCAGGTGAACAGGGTAAACACATTAACTCATACAGATTACCATATTGATTATATTATGAATTGCAAACGTTTTTTTTGTATTACGAGTCTTTTGAAAAGTTGTGTTTGGCATTATTTCATTAAATATGCGTGCACTCATTTGCATACATTTCCAGAACAGAAATCTGAACACTGGATAAAGTGGGATTCAAAACTCTCGTTTGATTTTTGACGACATATTAAAGGGGATTTTGGATATAAATCAGTAAATACTGTCAACAACAGACAGAAATAAATACATTTTCACCATGTTATCAGGAATAAAATGTTCAGGCGAATGATATATGAACAAACCTTCAGAATATAGATATGAATAAAAATGTAAAGTTTGGTGTGTGTAAAGAAGAGATTTCTCAAACTCGCGTCTTTAAAGATTGAGATCTACAGATCAAGTGCAATAAAACAGTGTATTCTGCACTAGTCAAGAAAAGCCAAACTTTAATTGCTTTGATTTTTCTTCAATCATCTCAAAGCACTGAACTGCAAATTACTCACTCACTCACTCACACACACTCTCACACTCTCACTCACTCACAAACACTCTCACACACTCTCTCACACACACTCACACACACTCTCACACACTCTCACACACTCTCACACACTCTCTCACACACACTCACACACACTCTCACACACTCTCACACACTCTCACACACTCTCACACACTCTCACACACACTCACTCACTCGCTCGCTCACTCGCTCGCTCGCTCACTCGCTCACTCGCACACAATATTTTTTTCTGGTTCTGAATTAATTGTATTAATTATCAATATTTCTCTTTTTTCTACTGAGCATGTCACGTGCAATGCATGCTGGGATTCCCTTCTGTAAAACAATGCACAAACACAAAGCTGCTGTAGAATCTGATCAGACTGAGCACATGTAGGCCTCGCTGATGATGATGATGCACTTCCTGTCACTCTCCTGTATCCCACTGACCTCGTTCCCGCATTCCTCCGGCGTAACCATGGGAACGTCAACTCGTTATGCAATGCTCGTCATGTTCCAGTCGAGGCCTAATCACTGCTGTCAATCAACAGGCTACTGGGAGCCATACAAGGACACACACACACACACACACACACACACACAAACACACACACACACACACAAACACACACACACACACACACACACACACACACACACACACACACACACACACACTCTCTCTCTGTCTGAAGCATGAAACTGCACATATTAGAATTCATTTAAATGTCTTAAGGATTAGTTCACTTCAGAAGTAAAATTTCCTGATCATTTACGCTCTTCATCAACAGATTAAGAGTAGAGAAAGACTCGTTTCATTACTGGATGAATCAGCGTTTTTGAACGAATCTCTTGAATGAATGATTCAATGACGAATACATGTTTTAACAGTCACTTGTCGCCACCTACTGGTGTAACGATGCAACAATCTGAAGCAGAAAGTTACTTTGAAAAGGTGATTTACTCTATTTTGATCATTACCGTAGACATCAGTGTTTATATCCCAACTATAACCTTTTATTCCAATTCTTCTGTGATAATATGAATATTTGTAACAGAAATAATGATAGTTTGTGAATCTGTTTCATATCTATACGAATGAAGCATGAAATAAGTGGTTATGTGGCTGTTTGAATCGAGTTTACGATCTTTTAACGAGTAATCGTGCAGCTCGTCTCTTTAAAGGCAGAAACTGTAGAGCTTTATTCATATCTACAGTCAAACCAAAAATTATTCAGACACCAGATATGATTTGATATTTCTACTAGTGTGTGCAGGACACTATAGTTCATTTATGTAAGTGAGGAGAGCAAAATAAAGTAAATTGTGACATATTATACCCAAAAATTCTTCATATAGCTACATGCTAATTGCAATTAGCTTAGGATTAAACATGATAAAAAGTCAAAATGTGCTAGCATTATGCTAGAATCAATGCTAGCAACATGCTAATCATGCTAGCATCTTGCTAAAAACATGCTAGTAACATGCTAATCATGCTAGCATCATTCTAACAACATACTAATCATAGTAAATCATGCTAGAATGTGGTAAATCGTAGTAAATCATCTTAGAAACATGGTAAATCATTTTATAATGTGGTAAATCGTGGTAAATCATGCTAAAACGCGGTATATTATGGTATCACAACATGTTAATTGTGTTAGCATCTGCCCAGTGGCGAGTTTTGCCACTGCAAGCACCACTCACGTTTTCTTCAGGAAATGTAGGCTACATTCTAGTTGCTAATTAATGCTCTTTTTACACACAGACTGAACACAATGAAGCATTGCTTGGTGATTGGTTGAGCTAAACTGGTATTATCTAATTGTGTAGTTAAATTTAACAGCTGACAGATATTCAACATAATTCATGTGTGAGACAGTCTAACAGAAGGACGGACAAAACCAGTCAAATATCAACTGAGTTCTGCTCATATTTCATTACCACTTTCTAAACTATAGCGAATAAACTGTGATAATGTGAGAAATGTTGAAGGAGTCTGAATATATTTTGGTTTGACTGCACATTCTGAAGGTTTTTACAGCGTCCCGTGTGATTCATCTTTGTGACGTCTGCATACGTAGCGTGTTTTAAATCAATAAGTTTTTCCCCCAGATCGGATGCTGCCTTATAAGGGTCTCTCTCACGGCCAACACACGTGGACTAATCGTCTAACACACTTACTTTCAAGACAACCAAAAGACCAAACACACGTGTCCTGGCATGCGAGAGTTTTGAAGCCGGTCCAAAAGCTCTCGTCTATTTAAAGCAGAGGCCTAAGGCTTCACTGCACATTATTTTAATTAATTAAACTGCTCTGTGTGATTAAACTGCAAGACGATGATATCTCAGAGCACAGGAGGAACAGAGTGAACACCACCGAAAGATAAGGGGCATAGTTAAAGTCAACATAACAATCCACAAGTCATTTCACTTCTGTCATGTGACGTAATACGAACGTTCAAAAAGGGAAGAAAACAATAATTGTAGATTTTCTCACGGTTAACCAACCGTTGTCTACTTGCTGAGAAAGGCTGCATTAAAATCACTAAAAGCTGCTTGACGTTTACTAAATCTGACTAGAGGAAACTAAAGGCTGTTGTCTTCGCTTGTGCCAAATATGTAGGAGAACATCAACACCCATAATGCACTGGGAATGTTGACATCTGAAGCCGTTTAAAGAGTAGACAAAGCAATGTTCAGTGATAAACCCTTACAATAGTTGTTCTGTTTAAGTCCCCCTGTGGTGTAAATCCAGCTTTTAATGTTGTTTATGTGTCTATGTGGTGTTTTTAATACGCTTTAAGACAAACCATGTGTAAATTCATAAGTCGACTCCATTGCTGAGTATTTCCTCCTTAAAACTGCAGTGAACCAAAGACAGTCTCAAAAACACGCTTTGAAATCGCTGGTGTTTCTGACGTCACAAACTACCTTGTAACCAATCAGATCAACGTGTGATCGTCAACCAGTGGATCTCTGAGCTGAGTGAGTGAGTGGAGGCGGGGCTCATTTGCATATTCATAGAACCGCACATACTAAATGAGGCAAGGGTGTCGAGTTACAGTCAAGAGTTAAAAAGGAAAAAAAACATTTAAATATGTCATTTTGGTGGAGATGAGTTTTAAGGGATACAGTTATTGACTACAGGGGGACTTTAATAACCCTCTGCCGATCTGACGGTCCGAGGGCAGGAATACACACATTTTTATATCAGTGCATCCCTACAATGTTTTAGTGTCTTAACGGATCACTGTAGAACCGATCATCTCTTCTGATTTACTATAGTAAATAAACATGGATGAACATCAGAAGGTATGTTGAAAGATACAGAACAACTTTCTGAAATCAATATCGAACTGGATCGAGATCAGAACTGGATCAAACTTGGTGTGAACGGGCCTTTAATTTTAGACGTCGTGTCGACGTCACGACTTCAAGATAAAGGAAGAAAGGAAGCAGCTCTTACTTTTTCACATTGGCCTCTCCGTTGGGAATCCTCCTGAGTTTCTTCTTCTTCAGGATCTTAACGGCTCTGCGACACAGAGTCTCGGAGTCCAACATCTCCTTCACCTTCCCGTACGATCCCTCCCCGAGCAGATCTCCCATCAGGTACTTCCCGATTAGCTTGGCGCGCTTGCGTCGCGGCTGGTAGATGACGTCGGTGGAGTCGATGCGGTGGATGAAGGTGTCCATCCCCATGAGCTCGTTCTCCGTCAGGTACTCCAGATGCTGGAGTTCTCCGCCTACGCTCATCTTCTCTCCTTCCCAATCTTTCCCAATCGCTCGTCGTCGGGAATATCTGAATTCCGATGCAACGGAGGAGCAGTTCTGATTGGGGAAGAGCAGTCAGTAGAATAACATCTCGAGCGATAAACGCCTGTTAAACCGCAGCATCGTGTCTCGAAAGCTCTGAAACGTGAACAGTGTGGTTTATAGCTTCCTGGTTTTTTAGTCACAAGGTTTAATTATCCGACGTCTGGATCTCTGGACATCTCTGCGCGAACACGATCAAATCCACTTCGGGCTGATGGGAAACACGGCTCCGGAAGCACGTGATCAGGAACGAGGATTAACGATTTCACTTCTGCATGATGGGAAATCCGTGTAGAAGATGCAAAATAAAGACCTACAAGACAGAGAGAGAAGACGCAAGATTAATCAAAGACCCTCGTGACACAATCTGATGAAACAGGCCTCAGTGTTTAAGATTATTTTCATACAGCCACTCAGATTCAAACACGTGTCTAACACCAAGATTCCAGCGCACACTAGACGTGACTGCGAGATGTGTCAAAATCAATCAAAACCCACAGCCAATCAGAAGAGTGTGGGAGGAGTCAGCCAATCAGAACAGCACTTGGGCGGAGTCAGCCAATCAGAACAGTGTGTGGGCGGAGTCTCGCGGCACCAGAGAGTAATCTTTTCGCAAGAAAATGGATGGAAGTCGCTACATAATCAAATTCACAAATATTACACCATTTAAACATTATTAAAAATACATAGGCTACTGAGTTACTAACACAATCTTTGTCAAAGAATACAAATGTTTGTTCACAGTTTGAACGTTCTTGTTTCCATTTGTTTAATTTCAAGATCTGGTGAATTATCCACTGTTGCTTTTACAGCCTCAAAGCTGGAGCACTAAATGATATTCAAAGTCACATGACACGCTTTTAACATTAAATAAAGCACATAAACAGCACCTGAGATTATCATTGCCACACTTTGTGTTTGTTGTTCCAGTGCGAAGTCGCAGAAAAATAGAAACACTCGGATTAACATGGAAAAGAAGCTTTTATCGCGCGGCGTGAAATATAAATATCAGGCTCCATTCGTTACGAAGCTAGGAAGAGCCGGGATATTGTTTAATAGAAGTATGATAGTGTTTGGCTGAAAGAAGAGTCACATATACCGAGAATGGGTTAAGGACGAGTAAATTATGGGATCATTTTCACTTTCTTTAACCATCTTAAATTGTGAAAGCACATTTTCTGACACACATATTAATTATATTCCAAACTGGGGTCCGTAAGGCAGTGGAAAAACACACAGTATGTAAAACACAAACAATGAAGAAAAGATTAAATAACTAAATTTGATTACAATAAATAATATTTGATTGAAATAATAATGAAATAAAATGCATAACCCTTGATTGAAACAATGAATATATTTGAATACAATTAAAAATAACTGATTTAATTTAAATAAACTGATTAGATTATATACAATTTGTAAAAGAAACTAAATATTCATATTTTATCCATATTTAGAATATTAATTATTCACAGTATTAATGCTATAACTGCCTTTTGAATTTTAGGGGTTTTGGGGCTCCATGGCATTTAAAAGATTGAAAATACCTTAATTATATTATATTACACTGACAGCTGGATATGCTACTATAGTTCAATGGCATTCACTGTACCATGTAAACAGAATAGCCTAAATATGAACATCATCATGATAATCATACAGCACTACTGTCTGACAACATTTATGAACCACAGTACTGTTTTGAACGAGTAATAATAATAAAACAGAGATAAATAAACACACAATCCAGAAATGACATCCAGCAACCGGTATGGAAGTCCATATCTGCCACAGAAAAGAACAAAATGTGCTTTGGAATATCTTAATTATAAGATAAAAAGTCATATTTATGAGATAAAAACTCGAAATTATTATAATTATAGCTTACTGAGTCATAATTTTGATTTTTGGGTCATAACTATGACATAAAAATGTCGAAATTATGACACTAAATCATCGTTATGACATATTAAAAGTCAGAATTATGATTTAAAGCATGATGTTTTCCTCATGTGGCGGAAATGGTCTTCATACTGACACGATATGAAGTGAAGAGAATGAAACATCAGATGTTTGATGATTGGTCGATCATCTGATCATGTAATGCGGATAATCGATCACAGCACGCAGCTTCGCACACACACTCGCGCGTCGTGCTGGGTTAATGCGAGTTATCCGACGTGTAATGTGAGGGATTTGAGTGACAAACGCGATGTTTGTGTCGATGGAAACGAGAGTTTTATCAATAGCGGTTAGCGGTTGCGGCTAACACACATCCCTGACAGAGAACAAGCTCATCAAACACACTGACCTGAAGCTGCTCTCATCAGCACAGCTCGATGACGGACTGCAACTCAAGCTTATATTCCTGTTCTGCTCTTCATTCGTGTATTTTCTCGCGTCTGTTCTTCACCGCTGCTGCTGCTTCAAGGCTGCCGCCATCTTGTTTACCTCCCTCCCCTCGTTCAAACGCGCATGCGCAGAATCGTGAACGCGCTCGCCGGCCTCCAGCAACACTCCCCTCGGACCGGGCACGCGCAGGTTGTACTTTTTGTTAAATAAAAATAATAAAAATGTTACAGTTAATTATCAATTGATATTATAATAAAAATAAAGGAATACAAATCAAAAGATAGAAATAAACTTAAATATAACATCAAAATGTTTACACATTAGCCTACATACTATACTAAATTTAACTACAAATAATTATAATGTTACAAATTCACATTTAATATTAAAAATAAAGGAATAAAAGCAAAAGATAGAAATAAAGTTAAATTAAACATTTAAATGTTTACAAATAGTAACATATTTTACAGATTTCTAATTTTTCCCCCATATTTTTCGTGAATCGGGCGCGCGCAGTTTTTGCTTTTTGTTAAATACAAACAATAATAATGTTACAAATTAACAATTAAAAATAAAGGAATTAAAGCAAAAGATAGAAATAAAGTTAAATAAAACATTAAATACTTACATATTTACATCTAAATTTTTACTTTTTTTTTATTAATTTTTTTACTGTATATTAACTGTTCCTTACAGAGATTTTTCTTCAATAGCTCCAAAATTATGGAATTCTTTACCAATCGAGAGATACGGCAAGCAAAATCTCTTAGCATTTTTAAATATTACCTTAAAACAAATTTTTTAGGGTAGCTTTTACTTGAATATTTGTATAAATGTTTCATTGTGCATTATTTTATATGGTGTATTTGTTGCTTTATTTGTTTCTGTAAAGCGCTTTGAGATGTACAGTTAAAGGCGCTATAGAAATAAAGGTTAATATCATTATTATTATTAAGTAATAGTTTAATGACATAATATATTCTCTAAGACCGATAGGTGAATTTTTTTTTAACAGTTGAAAGCCAGAGTAATATTCGAACAAGTTCCAAATTGAATATACTTATAAATAATGCTTTAGATCAAATGTTCTATTTTTCTGCGAACTCTTCAGTGTGACATAACTGTGCGTGTGTGTGTGTGACAGTGAAGATACATGCAGAGAGTGTGTGTGTGTGCGTGTGTATATGTGCGTGTGTGTGTGACAGTGAGTGTGTGTGTGTGTGTATGTGTGTGTGTGTATATGTGCGTGTGTGTGAGTGTGTCTGTGTGTGTGTGTGTGTGAGTGTGAGTGTGTCTGTGTGTGTGTGTGTGTGTGTGTATACTTGTACAATTATCTTTGTGAGGACCAGTTTGAGTTTTAGACCATTGGAGTGAGGACAGAGAGAGTAAAGGACATGTTGGCCGGTCCTCAGTTTCTGAGAGCCTTTAAAGGCCTGTTTGAGGGTCAAGACTTGGTTTTAGGGATCAGGTTATAATGAGGTTAAGGGTCGGTTTAGGGTCAGGGGTCGGGTTAGGCACTTAGTTGTGATGGGTAAGGTTAGGGTAAGCGGCTAGAGATTGCATTGTGTCAATGAATGTCCTCATAAAGGTAGATGTACAAGAATGTGTATGTGTGTGTGTGTGTGTGTGTGTGTGTGTGTGTCGGGCTCGTTTTGGTTGAGCTGGAGATGCAGGTTATATTTAACTAGTGTTAACCTTGTGGAATCTCAAACTCAAGCTCTGATTACAAACACACACTCGCTTTCCTCATTACAGTCAGACTTAATGAGCACAGATCATGAATCAAACAGCAGAGTGTGTGTGTGTGTGTGCGTGTGTATATGTGTGTGTGTGTGTGCGCGTGTATGTGTGTGTGTTTGTGTGTGTGTGAGAGTGTGTGTGTTTGTGAGAGAGAGAGAGTGTGTGTGTGTGCATGTGTGTGTTTGTGTGTGTTTGTGTGAGAGAGAGAGAGAGAGAGAGTGTGTGTGTGTGTGTGTGTGTGTGTGTATGTGTGTGTTTGTGAGAGAGAGAGAGAGAGTGTGTATGTGTGAGTGTGTGTGTGCGTGCGTGCGTGTGTGTGTGATGGGTAGGTTCAGGAGTCGGGTTAGTGTGTGTGTTTGTGTATGTGTGTCTGTGTGTGTGTGTGTGATGGGTAGGTTCAGGAGTCGGGTTAGTGTGTGTTTGTGTGTGTGTGTGCGTTCAGAAGATGTAGCACGCAGTGAACAAACATATGCTGTTATAATGCTTTTTTTTGTCATCTTCTTGATCTTGACAACATTTATCCACGTTCACTTTCATTATGGAAAATATGTTCATGTAAACGTTCATATAGAGAAGCACCTCATGTTCCAGATGTCACGATTTCCCTCGAGTATTTTGATATTCTTTTGTCTTACCGTTTCCGTTTTTTATTTGCTGTGGTTTTGGTTCCTGTTAGCCTTTATTTGCTTACCTGCCGTGTGTGTTTCCATGACAACTCATTAGCCACACCTGTTCCTCATTAGCCTCTTGTTTGCCTGTGTATTAATACCCCTGTGTTTCAGTCTTTAGTAGTGGTGGGCTGATCGAGGCTTCGAGGAACACTGAAACTGTTAAAGCAAAGGTGCCGTATTGTGTTGAGGCATTGAAACAATCCGACACACGTCTCCACGGTGACCCCTAGTGGTCAGAACAGTGTAAATGCAACAAAAACCCGGGCCAAGTATGCATAAAAACACCTTTTACAAATCTATTGCACATTTTTAATTGAAAGTAAAATCTTTCAAATGCAATTATCTAATCATCTAATAAGATTATCAAGTGTCTATATGTTCTTTTATCAATTGTCAGGGTTTGTTTTGTTTGTTCTATGAATGGCTCAGCTAAACAGGCCAATAAGAGACTATTAATTACCATTATTCATTTAAATTATACTAATGTCTAAATAAAACGTCTTACAAATGTATAAAACTGATCAGAGATCAGGTAAACCCACAGACACTTCTTCATTGGTTCTCAGTGACTCCTCATGATTCATGGGTTCACAGATCATCGCCCCCAGTAGAGCACCATTGAAATTCAAAGTGTTTCGAAACAGTTGTGACGTAATGAAGCCTCGTTTACTGAAATCACGTGACTCTGGCAGTTTGATACACAATCCGAACCATTAATTCAGAGCAAAAGATTCGTAAAGGTTTCGAAGCTTCATGAAGCAGTGTTTTGAAATTGCCATCACTAAACCATAGTGGATGTTATCAAGTGCACTCTTTCAATCCCATAATGCACCGCAACAACGAGTGTACAACCGATGTATTCTTAAAGGCTAGAGAATACCCATAATGCACTGTGAGAGTCGCGTGCCGAATGAATTCCTGCGTCTGGCCAGAAGATGGCGCCGCAGCTGAATCGTCCTACAGCGTAATATCATACAGGAATACATTTCTTTTTAATTGATTATTAAATTGTTTAAGGTTTATACATGCTATTTTTCATGACAGAGTTCAATATAAATCTTTTCATGGAGTGGAGCTGCCAGTTTGCAACGTTTCAAATGATTATTAAACAGCAAGAGCAATTTAGATGAGTAAAGTTTGATGACAAATTTTGATGTTGGCTTGACAAAATCAGTTCTGAATGTTTAAAATAACTTTGAAAAGCTTAAAGTTTGAAGGTTTTAGTCAGAGAAAGTCAAACATTTTTACTAACATGTTTTAACGTTGTTGCTAGCATGATTTAATACATCATTAGTATGTTTAAGCATGATTTAGCACATTTTAAACATAAGTTAACATGTCGCTAACATGATTTAACAGTCTGGTAGCATGTTTGCTAACATGATTGAACATGTTGTTAGCATGAATTAGCATGTTGCTAACATGTTGATAGCATTATTTAACATGTTTTGCTAACATGTTTTAACATTTTGCTAATATAAGTTAACATGTTGCTAACATGATTTAGCTAGTTTCTAGCATTATGTAACATTTTGCTAGTATGTTTTAGCATGTTGCTAACAAAAGCTAACATGCTTTGCTAACATGATTTATCATATTGCTAGCATGTTTAGCATGTTGTTAACATGATTTACCACAAAGCTAACATAGATTTACATGATTTACCACAAAATGAACGTACTGTATATTGATAGCATGATTTAACACATTGCCAGCATGTTTTAGCATGTTGCTAACACAAATGAACATGTTGTTAACATGATTTAGCATGTCGCTAGCATGATTGAACTAACATGTTATCCTAGGATAGTCATTAAGCTTTGCTAGTGTTCGACAGCTTAACCTTCTGGTGCTCTTCGGTCATTTTTGACCCTTAGAGTTTTTTCCATTTTTTTTCTTCTTCATCGGAATGGTACAAAACTTGGTAAAGGTTTCGGCACTTGCTGTGTAAACACACAAAAAATCATGGACATGATCTGAAAAGGTTAAATGGTCCTGAAAACAATAAGTCACTAGTGCTGCTCGCGGTCAAAAAATGAGACGAATTTCCTCTAGTGGAAGCGTTTGGTACTGCAGCCGAACAACATCTCACTGAAAGATCATTTCTGGAGATATCAGGCTCAGATTTGGAACACAGTTTGTTTAGATTTATGGCTTTGATGTTCTTGCAGTTTTAGAGTAAATCATGGTTTGGAAAATAAATATTTCATATAAAAATTGGAAATGGTATTTTTGTTAATTTTTCATAACAATAAATGTAATTTTTTATAACTTTTTAAAGCTCCCTTTTAAAACTATTTCCACTTCAGCAATAATCTGCAAAGTTTCGTTTTTAACAAAGATCAATCTTCAGTCTGTTGCTCTAAAGCATTCAAGATTTACAACAGTTTAAGTTGGAAATTTCATTTTCATGTCTGAGCTCAGAAAGTAAATAAATAGATTATAACTACTGCATAAATATAATCATTACCACAAAATATTAAATAAAAAATATAGTACAATCATTTCATTGAGAAAACTGGTCATTTTTGACCGACACGCAAACAGCACCATAGGGTTAAATACACTATTAAGTCTAAATGTACAAAAGTTTTCACCCCCTCAATGAAAGTCTATGGGACTTTTCGTAGGTTTGATTGTCCGTTTAACAAAAAATGTAAGTTGGATCAGTTAGAAAAGATCCCAGACAGCAACATAGTGTCGGCCCAGATCCGATTTCACGCGTACCGGATGTGAGCCGGATCAGGGCCGGATCTGAATGATCACAAAATGTGTGCTCTCGTTTTCATTCACTCCGTAAAGTGAACTGTTAATAGTTGAGTAATGAAGGGAATAGTGATTTGTAGGGAATAGTGATTTCGAACTCCAGATTACTCTGGTATTCCTGTTTAGATCCTTGTCGTCTGCTTTCCTCGTTTGGATGATCTGTGTGTTGGATCAGATCATATTCCCTGTGTTCCCGTGACTGGAGAAGAACCAACATGACCAACACTCATCAACACTAGAGATCAACTACACAAGTTTAACCCTTTCTGAGCTTAAGTTTCGAGCTGTCGTCTGGAAGCCCATTTACACTGCATTAGAAAAAACACGCTTTTGTAAATCATAATTATGACATAAATCCAAGTTGTGATGTGAGTCATAATCATGAGATTAAAAAAAAATCATAATTATGACTTTAAGACAATAGCAACCTTTTAATCTAAGTGACTTGTGTTAATTTGAACTTTTTAATAAAATAATTATGACTTTTTAAAATTTGTCAAATTTTGATATAATTATAATAATTGAATATATATATATATATATATATATATATATATATATATATATATATAATTGAAACTATATAACTGATATAATTTGAATAACTATTTCCATCACTTAAGACGAAAAAACATGCTTTTGTAAATCATAATTATGACATAAGTCCAAGTTGTGATGCGAGTCATAATCATGAGATGAAAAAAAATCGAAATTGTGACTGTCATAATTATGACTTTAAGACAATAGCAACTTTTAATCTAATAATTATGACTTTTTAAAATGTACCAAATTTTTATATAATTATAATAATTGAATATATATAACTGAAAATATATCATTAATATAATTTGAATAACTATTTCCATCACTTAAGACAAAAAACATGCTTTTGTAAATCATAATTATGATACAAGTCGAAATTATGATGTAAATTATCATTATAAAATTAAAAAGTTGAAATTCTGACAAAAAGTCAAAATTGACATGAGATTAAAAAGTCATGACTGTCATAATTATGACTTTTTGAGCCATTTTACACTTTTAAATCTAATAATTATGTGTTTTTTTTTAAATGTACCAAATTTTGATATACCAAAGCATAATTTTCTTATTTTGCAGTAATGAGCTTCCATTCAAAACTTGAACTTTTTGATTTTTGTTATCACTGATGAAAGTCTTTGACTGTTATTTAATAAAGTTTTGAGTGACACCTTACAAGGTTCTATTAGTTAACTAAAATAGTTCTAAATTAATTATTAATCTTACTTGATGTCAATGTCTGCATTTACATCAATATTTGTCTCTGCTGATAATATTATGTAACGGACCTGAGCTGACGTGAACATCTGTATTTTTATTAACAATGGATAAAACATTAGAAATGAAAGATTGTAAGTGATGAACAGGCAGACATTTGTTGATCCATACAATATATTTGATCATGTACAATATGAACCAGTACAAGATGATTGTCTGGAATAAATATCACAGCACACCTCAAATATTTACAGTATAAACAAACAATATTAAAAACACGTGCAAACAATAAGACGGAAAGGAAAGCGAGTAAAGAATGAGCGACCGGAAGCTTTGGGTCGATTGGGTTTGTATGTTACGATGTTTTAAATGTTGTACAATTTACACGACAAAGTAACACTCATCAAACACTCGCGCGCGTGTTATTAACTTCGTGACCAGAGAATCCCATCAATCTGTTCAGCACAAACGCCTCATGAATATGCAAATCAGGCTCATTAGAGACTCGCATATTCATGAGGTTCTCGATCGTCAGATTGGTCATTTCAGCAGTAATTTTGTAATCACTTTATAGTGTGTGTGAATAAATGACACTTCTTTCTGGTGGATAAGAGCATAACACACTTTTTTTTGTTTTTTTTTAAACGTCTTGTTTTCCAGCGAAAATATCTAAACATTCAAAAATGTGTAAAAAAAAGTGAGTTTGTGCTTAAAAATGGAGACTTTGAATTAAGTTTATTTTTCTGACTCCATTGGCAGATATTTGATCGTTTTAATCACAGACTCAAATTGACAATCAAAAATGGACAGTTCCTGGAATATTGCAGTGTTATAAACTATACAACTTCCTCTCTTATGTTTTATGGAATATGGCCGTGTTTATTATGAATGCTTTATCAGTGCACATCATTATTATTGTGTTAACTTCATGTTCCTGGTAATCTTGAATCAGAATCAGTTCCTCTTGCAGCATCTCTTCTCTTCTCTCATGATGTGGGCGGGGCAACCTGTCACTCACATGAGATCAGCCAATAGCAAACCACAACCATCCAATCAATTCCTCACAGACACAATCAAGCCCCGCCCACATGTGTTCTCGTTCCTGAAGCGTTTCTCTCAGATATACGACACAATAGAGGAGAAAATACGAGTGAGATCATGATGACTTTAAATATCTTCAGTAATTTTGCTTCTTCTCCAGTAAATGAATCTTGATTTAAGAATGTTTAGATATTTGTGCTGGAGAACGAGACAGAAATAAGTGTGTATCGAAGCGCTTGAGAGTAAGACTGGATTCAACGGGAATCTTCTCTTCGCAGTCTTCATGAAGTCTTCATCTTAAAGATATACAAGCCGACTGTACACACACACACACACACACACACACACACACTGCAGGAGTTCGGCGCTGTTAGCCTGAGTTCAGATACTCCAACGCCACTTCATAGCAGAACTTGTACTGATCCTGGAGAGAGAGATGAAACGACTTGAATTAAAGTCTCACACTGTCACACACACACACACACACACACACACACACACACACACACACACACACACACACACACACACACACACACACACACACACACACACACACACACACTCCACATCAACAAAATCAAACAGGAATTATGAATCTGGCTTTATCCAATGTTCAGATTAATTTCTGTACATGTATGCAAATTAGTGCATATTTAATTAGCTAATGCCTCATTTGCATATCCAAACATAACATTTCAGTACAAAAAAATAAATGTTTGCAAATCTTGGTAACACTTTACAATAAGGTTCATTAGTTAATGTATGAACTAACGATGAGCAATAATGTTAATGTGATCATCACTGACATTTAACATTTATGAACTTGATCTCACAGGAGAAGCTTTTTAACTTCCACAAAGAGCGACTCTATAGGGCTGTAAGTCCCGCCCCTTCCGCTAACCCCACTGGACCTCCAGGCTGAAAAATCGTCAATGCAAGTGAATGTGAGAAAATAATTATTTTCTGGTCCCGTTTGAATTGTGCCATGAATGTGAACATATGTTGTCTGTGAATTTTTTATATAATTTTCCATGTTACGAGTTTGACAGTATATGATATGATTCTTTGGCAAGCAGTTGTGGAAAAGACATAACGAGAAAGACTACATGTCGCCTATGTGACGTCACCCCATAACACGTTTCCCTCCACTTGTCAAATCACGGTGCTAAAGCTGCGATCATCTGTGGAGACAGATCGAGATGCCTGTGTGTTCTGTACCCAAATGTCACCATTCAAACCAAATGGGCTGTTCTTTCTTCAGATTCCCGTCTGATGTAATGAAGAGTTGTAGTCCACAAAGTGCTCTCACACAGTCTAACCGTATCAAACTTCTATCCGCTAAATTGTAGCATTCTTCACATGAAAAATTATATTAAAAATTCACAGACAACATATGTTCACATTCATGGCACAATTCAAACGGGACCAGAAAATAATTATTACACTTGCATTGACGATTTTTCAGCCTAGAGGTGCAGTGGGGTTAGAGGAAGGGGCGGGACTTACCAGCTCTATAGGTGTAGAACACAATAGGAGTGTCACAATATATCGCAATACAAAAATGCAACAATATGTATCGTGGATAGTTCACACAAAATAATAATGACTGTGTGTTTTAGTGTCAGTACTACATTAAACTACTATATATAATGCTGAATATAATGTATAATAATGCAATGGGGGATATGTGTGTGTCCTGATAATGCCAGATGTCTGATGTTACCAGTAAAAAGTGGCCGACATTATTTTATTAGTTCATTAGTTCAAGCGTATTCGTCTATAATAATTCTGTATTTTCATCTTCAGAATCATGAATATTGTTATTCTGGTGTCTCTATTGTCCTGCTTTGGGTTTCAGCACCAAGTCCGAGTCTATTCATTCACACACAATGTAATATCAAACTTAGCATTTTAATCAACAGTGCATATTTTGTTAATCTTTTATCATATGTCTTGGAGTATCGCAATAATATGGTATCGTGAGTTCAGTATCGTGATCTGTGTCGGATCGTGACATGAGGGAATCAGTAAGCGACTCACACAGACGCGTATCAGTGTGTTGGATCCGCGCATTCGGTCTTAAAGTGACAGTGCGTAATAAACCTGCCGTCTGTCATTAGTGTTAAACTTTATCGCTGTTACAGCTGGGGTGAAAATATTTAAATCAGTTCTCATGTTATTGTTAGATCAGTGGATTGAACTGTACCAGGAGGTCCACCATGTTGGGCTTGTTGTTGCGCAGGGTTTTGACGGCGTGAAACACGTCAACGGATCGCTGGTGTCGAAGCATCTCACTCACGATACTGATGGCACAGAACGTCCCACTGCGACCGCCGCCGTTCCTGACACACACACACACACACACACACACATTCATAAAGAAAAATTCATTCAAATAAGTGTTTGTGTTTTTGTGGAAAGCAGCTCAACTGTTTTCAACACTGATAATAATCATAAATGATTCTTGATCATCAAATCCTCATATTATACTGATTTCTGAAGGATCATGTGACACTGAAGACTGGAGTAATGATGCTGAATAAACACAGGAATAAATTACACTTTACTGTATATTCACATCGAAAACAGATGATTTACATTAGAATAATATTTCACTGTTTTTAAAGGGGTGGTTGATTATGATTTGACTTTTCTAACTTTAGTTAGTGTGTAATGTTGCTGTTTGAGCATAAACAACATCTGCAAAGTTACAACGCTCAAAGTTCAAAGCAAAGGGAGATATTTGCTTTTACAGAAATCGCTTTTTAAGGACTACAACAAACGGCTGGTAGAGACTACACCACATTCCTCCCGGGTTAGTGACATCATGAACCCTTAAATTTACATAAACCCCGCCCCCTGAACACGATTTATAGATTATCATGACAAAATATGCTAATCAATTACTAGAAGATAACTACACATCAGCTTCATAAATTCATCAACTAACCATTCAGAAATGTCCTGTTGCTTCTACATGTTGTCTCTTCTTCTTGAGTCTCTCCATCATTGTCTGACTCCGGTTTGAACATAAAAGACTAAAAGTTTTAGAAATTTTCAGTGCGTGTGAGGTAAAAGAACACGAGCTGTTGAAGCTCCGCCCCCTGTGCCGGGAGTAGCAGCTCATTTGCATTTAAAGGAACAGACACAAAACGGTGCGTTTTCTCTCACCCTCAAAAAGTGACGATTTTAACATGTTATATAAAAATATCTGTGGGGTATTTTGAGCTAAAACTTCACACACACACACTCTGGGGACATCAGAGACTTATTTTACATCTTGTGAATAGTGCATTATAGCACCCCTTTAAGGTATTTTTGATCAGCCTTGGTGATCAGACATCTTTCAAAAACATTATAACATCTTAAATATGAAACACTTGTAGGAGCCGCTGGAGTTCAGGAGCTGGAGAGTTAAACCTGTTCATCTGTGGGTTTAACATGGTTTGTGCCGAAGTGCTTAAACTGGGTTTCAGACACACATTAATGTATTACGTCTTTACAACAGCAACAATAACTGGAGTGACTTTGGCAGAAAACGTTCTTGTAAAGAGAGTGACATTGGATCAGGAGAACTGTAGCGAAAACTGAAGTCAAACATTTTAAATAATACAGAGACACTAGCGCTCAAACGTTTGGAATAATTATGATTTAATGCTTCTGAAAGAGTCTCTTCTTCTCACCAGAGCTGCGTTTATATGATCAAAAATACTGTAAAAATGATGAAATATTATTCCAATGTAAATCATCTGTTTTCTATGTGAATATATAGTAAAGTGTAATTTATTCCTGTGATCAAAGCTGATTTTTCAGCATCATTACTCCAGTCTTCAGTGTCACATGATCCTTCACAAATCACTCTAATATGATGATTTGATGCTCAAGAAACATTTATGATTATTATCAGTGTTGAAAACAGTTGGAAAACATGTAGAAACATTTTTGTGAGGCATTTCCGTTGATAAATGTGGGGTGAGAAAGAAAAACATGATTATAAGTGAGATTAAAGACATTTATAATGTTACAACAGATTCTATTTAAAATAAATGTGGTTCTTTTGAACTTTCTATTGGTATGGTGAAGCCATTCAATCTAATAATGGAAATATTTTATATAATGTTGTGTGAATGTATGATTTGAAGTGCAGTGAATGTGTTCGGCCACTAGATGGCGGAGTTTCTCTTCACATCAGATGAAGTCCATCAAACACTTCAGATGTGATGGGAGTGTGTGATCAGAGAGGATTATGGGGGATTGTGTTCGACACACACGTGTGTTTTCACGACAGGCTGGAGCCTTTATTTCTCTATTTCTACAGAAGCTTCACAGTAATAAACAGAATCAGTGATGGAAAAAGTTTCTGAGTAGTTTGTGAATAGTTTCAAATCTGAATTTGCAGAAATATAAACAGAATCAATGATGCAAACTTCAGATATGAGACAAACTCAGATTCAGCTTTAAAACAGCAGTACAGAAGATCATAGAGTTATTATTAACTTCTCATCTGTTAAATTTAATGCAGTCTTTTATTAATCAGGAGTAAAAGTTTAGTTCATGTTTCATGTTTCGATTAAATCATAAAAATATACAGTGATGTATAAAATGCTTATTAAAATGAATTAAATCAAAAAAATTACAATAAATACATCTTTTTAAATAAAAGCTCGAGTAGATGTGTGCGGGACTTTTGTTTTTCTAGTTTATATTATTATATCACATTTACATATGATCGTTTCACAGCAGCTTCACAGTAATAAACAGGAAAATATCAGAATTAATGATATTTTTGCAATATTTTTGCATGTTTGCAAGATTGGGTCAATCAGTCGATTAAATCATAGAAATATAAAGTGAAAGTAAATGATTATAAAATAAAAGTAAGCTGAATAAAACGAATTAAATCATGAACATGTACAAAAAAATCTAAATTAAATGCTTACTAAATTTTAATTAAATCGTAAAACTATAATAAATAAATCATTTCAAATAAAAAATTTTTTTTTGTGTGTGAGTCAAACTTGAGTAGATGTGTGTGTGTTTTTTTTGCTATTCTACTATATATTATTCCATCCAGTTTCAGCTACAATTGATTCACTATATGATTTTTTTTTTTGGTTTTAACTATAATTTCTGTCACATAAACGTTGAGTTCAATCTCCTCAGATTCACTTCATAAACTTCTGATTCTTTGTGCTCTCGGAGCCTCACGAGTTTACGATTTACTTCAAGAGAAATCGAAGAACGTAATTTCGAACTAAATGTGATGATGATGTAATAAGTGGGCGTGTCTCTGAGGCCCCGCCCTCTTTGAGGTGTAAATCTTCATGTCTTCTGTTCAGTCGGTCGAGGTCACATGATCATGAACACACCGAGAGACGCTTTATAGCAGAAACTGAAGCTGACACTGTTGTTCATGTTTAATACTGTAAAGCTGAAGATTTAAAGCGATCTGAGCTGCTGTTTCTCAGTTCTGTTGTGTGTTTATGTTGTTAAAGGAACAGCACACACGAGTATCTCACTCACAGACAGTGAACGACGGTTCGGCCCTCTCCTCCGTCGTATTCCTCCTGCCACTTGTCCACCTGATGGATGAGCTTGAGGAACGAGCGCTTGGAGACGGGAGTGTCCCGATACATCGGCCAGCCCAGAAACTGGAACTGCTGGACCATCCGGTACCCGTCCTGAGGCTGAAACACACACACACACACACACACACACACAGACACACACAGACACACACACACACACACACACACACACACACAGACACACACAGACACACACACACACACACACACACACACACACACAAACAGTCGTGATGTTGTTTCTCTACTAGAGCAGGTTTTCCTGCTTGAATGTTGATTATTCTCCTCATATTCTCCATTGTTGCGGCTCCTCTCTTCCCAGTCTGTCAGTAACGCTCTGTTTACTTCCTGTCTCTATGAAGCCCCTCCTTCTAAAAAGCACACTGTGCTCTGATTGGTCGGCTGGAGCAGTGTGTTGTGATTGGTCGAGCGTTTTGTCAGAAGTGGGAAGGAGTGTTGCGTACAAATAGTTTATCATGGTAAACATAATGTCCTCCACAATTACTGCACTGATGTCATGATAAATGAGAGGTGACTGTGTGCGGGTCATGTTGAGGTCAGGGGTCAGGGGTCACTGAGGTCAGGGGTCACTGAGGTCATGCGGATTGGGTCACTGGTTAATTCTGCATCAGTTAATCTGATGTTACAGGTGTGGATTCTGACATTTTAAGCAGATTAACTGACACACAGGAAGTCAATGCTCAGCTCAGTGTGTGTGTGTGTGTGTGTGTGTGAGTGTGTGTGTGTGTGTGTGTGTGTGTGTGATGGTCACACACCCGTGCAGCGTTGTATATGCGGAAGATCCTGCTGATAATGTCCTCCTCCAGATCAGCGGAGACGAACTCGACCTGCAGCGGCCCGTGCCGATGCACACCATTCTCAGGCCAGTACTGTGGACACAACTACACACACACACACACACACACACGGATCAGTGTAAGCACTTCTCTGCTCTTTTATTTCTGTTACATGCACAAACAAATCTTCCCAGCACTATAAACAACATTGAAAATGAATTGACAGACACTTTGAGTGTGAGTGTGTGTGTCCCTGTATGAGTGTGTGTGTGTGTGTGTTTATGTGTGTACACCATTCATGTTTATTATCCATTCAAATCTCCCATCATCCTCACTCTCTTGCTGCCATTGTGTAGCGTTTGTGAAGGAATGCGTGATGAAAAGGAGTTTGTGTTCATCTGTGGTGTGTGATACATCGTCTCGCTCGGCGTTTAAAGTGTGTGTGTGTGTGTGTGTGTGTCTGCTCACCAAAAACATCCACTTCTCACGAATATTGATATTTTCAGTCAGGATTTCAGTCAGGATTCAGACCTCATCATAGCACTGAAACTGCGCTCGTTAAAATCACAAATGATTTACTCTTAGCTTCTGACCAAGGCTGTATCTCAATACTAGTTTTACTTGATCTAAGTGCTGCGTTCGATACTATAGATCACACAATACTCTTAGATCGACTACAAAATTATACTGGTGTTCAAGGACAAGCATTAAGCTGGTTCAGATCATACTTATCTGACCGCTACCATTTTGTCTATTTGAATGGAGAAAAATCGATCGTAACTACAGTAAACTATGGAGTGCCGCAGGGATCTGTGTTAGGCCCTCTATTATTCTCAATATATATGATGCCACTTGGAAATATTATAAGGAAACATGGAATTAGTTTCCATTGTTATGCTGATGACACTCAAATATATATTTCATCACGGCCGGATGAAAACGCTAAATTATCCAAATTGACAGAGTGTGTTAAAGATATAAAAGATTGGATGACGCGCAATTTTCTTTTATTAAATCCAGACAAGACAGAGGTACTAATCATCGGTTCAAAAAACCGCCCACAGAACCTCTCACACTACAACTTTAACATAGTAGGATGTCCTGTTACTTTATCCTCTACAGTAAAAGACCTGGGTGTTATACTAGACTGCAACCTGTCTTTTGAAAATCATATTTCATATGTTACAAAAACAGCCTTTTTCCACCTTAGAAACATTGCTAAGCTACGTAATATGCTATCAGTTTCTGATGCAGAAAAATTAGTTCATGCATTCATGACCTCGAGACTAGATTACTGTAATGCTTTATTAGCCGGTTGTCCTGCATCCTCAATAAACAAGCTACAGTTAGTCCAAAATGCAGCCGCTAGAGTTCTTACTAGATCAAGAAAATATGATCATATAACACCGATTTTATCATCACTACATTGGTTACCTATAAAGTTCCATATTAATTATAAGGTATTGCTACTGACTTATAAAGCCCTAAACGGCTTAGCTCCAGTCTATTTAACGGATCTTCTATCGCCCTATAATCCATCGCGCTCTTTAAGATCAATAAATTCAAGGCTTTTGGTCATACCTAGGATATCCAGATCAACCAAAGGAGGGAGAGCATTTTCACATTTGGCTCCAAAACTCTGGAATAGTCTTCCTGATACTGTTCGTTGCTCAGACTCGCTCTCCCAGTTTAAAACTAGATTAAAGACGCATCTTTTCGGCCAGGCATTCATATAATATTGTTAATCTCACAGTTTCAAACTACAATCCGGCCTCTAGTTCATAAATGCCAGAGGAGAACTGGCCCCGACTGAGCCTGGGTTCTCCCAAGGTTTTTTTTTCTCCATTAGGTCACCTGATGGAGTTTTAGGACACCATTAGGTCACTTGATGGAGTTTTTTCGGTTCCTTGCCACTGTTGCCTTTGGCTTGCTCAGTTGGGGATATTTTGGGGATATTTAATTTTATTTTATCAATCAATAAATTCCACTAGAAACAAACCTTGTTGTATTATTTTATTTTAATTTAATACTGTGAAGCTGCTTTGATACAATCTGTATTGTGAAAAGCGCTATACAAATATACTTGATTTGATTTGATATTGTTATACAGGTGCATAAACAAAATGTCATTAATGTTCATGTGTCAGTGTCCTAATGTACTAAAATGTTAAGTATAAATATCATTAGGTGATGCCGTTTACGAATATATTTTGTTATATGGTGCATATAAATGAAAATGAGAGAATACAGTCTTTCTTTTAACCTTCATCAGAAAAAGAGTCGGTAAGTTTGCTTCATTTCAGAGAATCAGTTCAAACTGCCCGACTCAATGAATCTATTCAAATCTCTGAATAATAATTGTTCATATGTTTTTTCATGCATTAAAATGTTTAGTGTAAATATCTGTAGGTAAACACCGTTATGACAACGTATTGGTGCATATAAATGAGAACTATTAAATATGTTCCTTTTGTGTAAAAAACATGCCTTGATTATTTGATGCTGCACTTCTTACACATGTTGAATGTGGAGTGTGTGTGAAATGTTGGTTCTTCTGATCACTCTGAGGTCAGTTAAGAGCAAACACAGGATGAGTGTGAGGCGGATCTGTGTGTGTGTGTGTGTGTTTGCTGAGGGCTTTATGGGCTTTAGACTCTCATGCGCTTTGATCCGGGGCTGTTCTGACAGAGCCCGAGGCTTCCGTCCCTACAGACACACACATGAATCTCAATCACTGTCTCACACACACACACTTCCCTCTGTGAGCGACCCGTCACCGTTCATTATTTATCATTCTGTCAGAATACTTCCTCACGGCCCACCATCCCTCGCTCCTCAACAGAGCCCGTCTTAAAAACTCATTCTAAAAAATCTTGGGTTATTTTTTCAACCCAAATCCTGGGTTGAGCCTTTTGGGTCAAATTCTTGGGTTATTTTTTCAGTGTTTGGGTAGTTTTTGTGTAACCCAGATCCTGGGTCAGACGTAACAACCCAGTGTTTGGGTAGTTTTTGTGTAACCCAGATCCTGAGTCAGACGTAACAACCCAGTGTTTGGGTAGTTTTTGTGTTACCCAGATCCTGGGTCAGACGTAACAACCCAGTGTTTGAGTAGTTTTTGTGTTACCCAGATCCTGGATCAGACGTAACAACTCAGTGTTTGGGTAGTTTTTGTGTTACCCAGATCCTGGATCAGACGTAACAACTCAGTGTTTGGGTAGTTTCTAGTGTTACCCAGATCCTGGATCAGACGTAACAACTCAGTGTTTGGGTAGTTTTTGTGTTACCCAGATCCTGGATCAGACGTAACAACTCAGTGTTTGGGTAGTTTCTAGTGTTACCCAGATCCTGGATCAGACGTAACAACTCAGTGTTTGGGTAGTTTTTGTGTTACCCAGATCCTGGATCAGACGTAACAACTCAGTGTTTGGGTAGTTTCTAGTGTTACCCAGATCCTGGATCAGACGTAACAACCCAGTGTTTGGGTAGTTTTTGTGTAACCCAGATCCTGAGTCAGACGTAACAACCCAGTGTTTGAGTAGTTTTTGTGTAACCCAGTTCCTGGATCAGACGTAACAACTCAGTGTTTGGGTAGTTTCTAGTGTTACCCAGATCCTGGATCAGACGTAACAACCCAGTGTTTGGGTAGTGTTTGTGTAACCCAGATCCTGGGTCAGACGTAACAACCCAGTGTTTGGGTAGTTTTTGTGTAACCCAGATCCTGGGTCAGACGTAACAACCCAGTGTTTGGGTAGTTTTTGTGTTACCCAGATCCTGGATCAGACGTAACAACTCAGTGTTTGGGTAGTTTCTAGTGTTACCCAGATCCTGGATCAGACGTAACAACCCAGTGTTTGGGTAGTTTTTGTGTAACCCAGATCCTGAGTCAGACGTAACAACCCAGTGTTTGAGTAGTTTTTGTGTAACCCAGTTCCTGGATCAGACGTAACAACCCAGTGTTTGGGTAGTGTTTGTGTTGCCCAGATCCTGGGTCAGACGTAACAACCCAGTGTTTGGGTAGTTTTTGTGTAAACCAGATCCTGAGTCAGACGTAACAACCCAGTGTTTGGGTAGTTTTTGTGTAACCCAGATCCTGGGTCAGACGTAACAACCCAGTGTTTGGGTAGTTTTTGTGTAACCCAGATCCTGAGTCAGACGTAACAACCCAGAGTTTGGGTAGTTTTTGTGTAACCCAGATCCTGGGTCAGACGTAACAACCCAGTGTTTGGGTAGTTTTTGTGTAACCCAGATCCTGGATCAGACGTAACAACCCAGAGTTTGGGTAGTTTTTGTGTAACCCAGATCCTGGATCAGACGTAACAACCCAGAGTTTGGGTAGTTTTTGTGTAACCCAGATCCTGAGTCAGACGTAACAACCCAGTGTTTGGGTAGTTTTTGTGTAACCCAGATCCTGGATCAGACGTAACAACCCAGAGTTTGGGTAGTTTTTGTGTAACCCAGATCCTGGATCAGACGTAACAACCCAGAGTTTGGGTAGTTTTTGTGTAACCCAGATCCTGGATCAGACGTAACAACCCAGTGTTTGGGTAGTTTTTGTGTAACCCAGATCCTGAGTCAGACGTAACAACCCAGTGTTTGGGTAGTTTTTGTGTAACCCAGATCCTGGATCAGACGTAACAACCCAGAGTTTGGGTAGTTTTTGTGTAACCCAGATCCTGGATCAGACGTAACAACCCAGAGTTTGGGTAGTTTTTGTGTAACCCAGATCCTGAGTCAGACGTAACAACCCAGAGTTTGGGTAGTTTTTGTGTAACCCAGATCCTGGATCAGACGTAACAACCCAGAGTTTGGGTAGTTTTTGTGTAACCCAGATCCTGAGTCAGACGTGACAACCCAGTGTTTGAGTAGTTTTTGTGTAACCCAGATCCTGAGTCAGACGTAACAACCCAGAGTTTGGGTAGTTTTTGTGTAACCCAGATCCTGGATCAGACGTAACAACCCAGAGTTTGGGTAGTTTTTGTGTAACCCAGATCCTGTGTCAGACGTAACAACCCAGTGTTTGGGTAGTTTTTGTGTAACCCAGATCCTGGGACAGACGTAACAACCCAGTGTTTGGGTAGTTTTTGTGTAACCCAGATCCTGGGACAGACGTAACAACCCAGTGTTTGGGTAGTTTTTGTGTAACCCAGATCCTGGGTCAGACGTAACAACCCAGTGTTTGAGTAGTTTTTGTGTAACCCAGATCCTGTGTCAGACGTAACAACCCAGTGTTTGGGTAGTTTTTGTGTAACCCAGATCCTGGGTCAGACGTAACAACCCAGAGTTTGGGTAGTTTTTGTGTTACCCTGATCCTGGGTCAGACGTAACAACCCAGAGTTTGGGTAGTTTTTGTGTAACCCAGATCCTGGGACAGACGTAACAACCCAGTGTTTGGGTAGTTTTTGTGTAACCCAGATCCTGAGTCAGACGTAACAACCCAGTGTTTGAGTAGTTTTTGTGTAACCCAGATCCTGTGTCAGACGTAACAACCCAGTGTTTGGGTAGTTTTTGTGTAACCCAGATCCTGGGTCAGACATAACAACACAGGGATTGAGTTATTTATCAGGAGAGAGCAGTGTAGCTCCGTCAAATTGGTGCATGTCTTTGGGTAAAATACAGGTTTGTGTACATTTTATTTTATCTATAAATACGCTTTTGTTCTGTATATCATTTAATTTTAGGCAAAGCAACATACAGGGGCGTGATGTGAGTCACGAGTGTCGCGTGAATCTTTTCGTGTGATGGAAACGCCTGATGCCTTGCATGACATTTTATGATTAAATAAAAAAAATATACAGAATATAAATACTTAGGATGATAAAACATGTTGTCAGAACTGTACACTGATTGTTTATGGGCAGGTTATGGAGTCACAGCATATTTCTGCTACGAGTGAAGCGCAGGGCGGCGGTCTGAAGTTAGAAGTTCCTCCGCTGAACACGACACGAGCTCCGGCACGAGATCCAGTGCGTTACCGTGGAAACGGCACAACAGAGACTGGTCAATTACACTCGAATTACTTCTAAACGTTTAATTTTTACTTCTAATATTTGTTAAACGAGCTTAAATGTATGCAATATGTATTTAAAACTATATAAAATATGCTATACTGTAAAATATGATAAAAAAATTAAGGAATTATCATGCAAACCAGTGGTTGTGTGGAGTATTTATTTAAAAAAGTTTAGAGGATTTAAGTTAATACGTAAACATTAATTCATGTATGAAGAAAAAAAAGAAGAAAAAAAAGAAGCTAGTACTATGGTAAAAATGTATTAACCCAGTATGCAGGGATTAAATAAACAACCCAATTTGCTGGGTAAAATTAACCCAACATGTGTTCTGTCCTATATT
>CM040771.1:46432383-46454883 GCA_022829085.1 Abramis brama | reverse complement strand
TAATAATTTTATGTATTATCCGTTTAAATGTCAATACTCTATGTCACTTGTACAAAGTCAATTGTTCTACTCATTGTTAATTTCAAATGTCAGAAGGATTTATGTTAATGGAATGAATGTTAATTGTTGTTACTTGCAAAATGTTAATAAAAAAATTAATAAAAAAACGAGAAGAAATGAGATCCAGTCCGGCTGAAAACACAAGAGAGACCTTATCAGATCTGTAAGGATTCAAATGTTTGGGCTCAGAAATGATCTATTTATTATTAATTATAATTTATTAATAATGATTATTATTATTAATCTTCAAAGAAGTAAGAAATTACGCTCTAAATCGATCAAAAGTGACAGTAAAGACGTGCATAATGTTACAAAAGATTCTATTTTGAATAAATGCTGTTCTTTTGAACTTTCAATGTTAAAAAATAATATTTGATAATAATCATAAATGTTTCTTGATCATCAAATCATCATATTAGAGTGATTTCTGAAGGATCATGTGACACTGAAGACGGGAGTAATGATGCTGAAAATTCAGCTTTGATCACAGGAATAAATTACACTTTACTATATATTCACATAGAAAACAGATGATTTACATTAGAATAATATTTCACTGTTTTACAGTATTTTTGATCAGCCTTCCTTCAACAACATTAAACATCTCACTGACCCCAAACTTAGAATGTCATAGAAAATCTTGCAGTGTAAATGAATCTGTGGCTGATGCATGATTCGCTGGTTTCACGTCTCTCAACATCCTTCGTCTGTTTTGTATTCATGGAATTTGTCAGCGTTGAAAATGCAGATGCCACTGTGATTGCACTCATTTGTTTCATGAGGGATTTCGACGGCGTGAGGCGGAAAGAACATCAAACTTTATTAGCAGAGAATCATCAAAGCATCTGACTTTTCAGATCGGAAGCTTTCGCCTCAGCGACTCGAGCCGTTTGATGGAAATCACTGCTGAAGTGACATTTCCAAACCATCTTGGCCTGCCACTGTTGACTAGATTGTGAGGACGGGGTCATTGCGTCGCTGATTAGGCTCTGCTGTGACCTTTGACCTTTCGGTGCCTGAGAACGATGCGCTTGAATAATGAGTGAACGCTCACCATCGTCCTTGCAAATGATCAGTGACAGTTCAAACGCGCGTGTAAGAAGGTAACAAGTGCCCGTAGGGCGAGAAAGCGTGCCAAAACACCTGCGAGGGAAACACACACACACACACACACACACACACGCCTCTGAAGGTCACTGAACTTAAGGAGGATGAATCAGGCAAACGTTCCCAAATACCAATCCAGACGTCATCTATGAAACATGCGGCCATCTGGAGCTCTTCGCGAAGGTTTTTTTTGTTTATTTTTGTCAATGAAAGGAATATACAATATTTTAGTTTGATAATGTTTTTTATTTAATATTTTTGTATTTTTTTTTAATACTAAATTATATTTACGCTGTATTTATAATCTATTTAATCTATTCCATTTATCCATTTATTTTATCCATATATATTATTATTTTAGTGCACTTAAAAAAAAGTAACAGAATTTTACATGTATTTGTTATGAAAAATGCAAGTTTTGTTTCAGAAATGGTCTTTCAGTGAGATGTTGTTCGGCTGCAGTACCAAACGCTTCCACTAGAGGAAACTCGTCTCATTCATTTCTAATGCGCTCATTTCTGACCGCGAGGAGCACAAGTGGGACTATTTCTTTCAGGACCATTTAACCTTTTCAAATCATGTCCATGATTTTTTTTGTGTGTGTGTGTGTGTGTGTGTGTGTTCACACAGCAAGTGCCAAAACCTTTCCAAGTTTCATATCATTCCGATGAGGAAAAAAATCCCCCCAAAAAATACGTAAAATTTTAAAAAAAATTGTTACACATCATTCGTAGGTACGATTCGTTGATCTTATGCTTTATTGATTCTTGAAGTGGTAATCTACGAATGAAGTGTAACACATTTACAAGTGATGAATAGTTTACACTTTAGATTAGGGGATGCAGAGAGTGTTGTAAATGATTTATTCATGCGTTTACACATCATTGTGTTGATCACTGTTACTAACCTGTTACGATGATCTGTACGTGTATTCAAGGCATTTACAACACTTTCACATCCTCTAATTGCTACACGCATACAAAAACATTTAACATAATTTATTAAACATTTATGAAACGCATATTCATGTTTTGTAAATGATTAGTTCATCATTAACTAACCACTTATAAATGACTTACAACTGAACGTTATTATAAAGTGTTACCAAGAAGGGTACTATATTTTTGTTTGATAATGTTTTTTAATACTAAATTATATTTACACTGTATTTGTAATCCATTTATTCACTTTTTGAGCATAGACCTATAAAAATTTAATTTCCAACTTTCCAACATAAATTTCCAACTTAAACTGGTAAATCTTGAATGCTTTAGAGCGACAGACTGAAGTTTGATCTCTTTTCAAAGACGACACTTGGCAGATTATTGCTGAAAACATTTTTTTAAAAAGTGAACTTAAAAAAAGTTACAGAATTTTACGTTTATTGTTATGAAAAATGCACAATTTAAAAAATATATTTTTTTATATGAAATATATATTTTCAAAAACACGTTTTACTCTAGAACTGCAAGAAAATCAAAGCCATAAATCTAAACAAGTTGTATTCCGAATTTGAGCTTGATATCTCAAGAAATGATCTTTCAGTGAGATGTTGTTCGGCTGCAGTACCAAACGCTTCCACTAGAGGAAACTCGTCTCATTCATTTCTAATGCGCTCGTTTCTGACCGCGAGGAGCACAAGTGGGACTATTTCTTTCAGGACCATTAAACCTGTTCGAATCATGTCCATGATTTTGTGTGTGTGTGTGTGTGTGTGTGTGTGTGTGTTCACACAGCAAGTGCCGAAACCTTTACCAAGTTTGGTACCATTCCAATGAAGAAAAGAAATTCCCCCAAAAAAGACGTAAAATTTTAACCGGAGAGCACCAGAGGGTTAAACGTAACGATGCCTGAATTACAGTGAGCTCTTCAACACACGGATACAGAAATCCGTCAGGAGTTGTAAAAACATGATAATCTTTTCTCACTCAAACACATTCACGCTCTTATAAGGGGAAGCGTGTGAGTGTTTATGAGATGCTAATAGGTTAAAACAGCAGCGGCGTGTTCAACATGGAGGCCTCGAGTGCATTTAATGCTTTTTTTCTGTTCTAAAAGCCTCTTTGTTCATTCATGCCTATTTTTATCTCTGTTTTTTAAGGCAAGAAGCCACAGGTGAATAGAATAAAACTGAACTGCACTGCAAAAGATTATGTTTTTCCTCTTGTTTTCCAGCACAAATATCTAAACATTCAAAAATCAAGATACATTTACTGGAAAATGTATCAAGATTAAAGTCCCCCTGTAGTCAACAATTTCATCCCTTAACACTCATGTTTGATCACCAAAATGACATATTTAAACGTTTTTTTGCTTGTAAAACATGCCTTAAAATATCTGGACACCCTTGCCTCATTTAGTATTCGCGGTTCTATGAATATGCAAATGAGCCCCGCCTCCACTCACTCACTCACTCAGCTCAGAGATCCACTGGTTGACGATCACACGTTGATCTGATTGGTTACAAGGTAGTTTGTGACGTCAGAAACATCACATCTAAACACATATATATATATATACACTACCGGTCAAAAGTAAGATTTTCAGTCAGATTGGATCAGAACAGAGTTTGTGGTGAGAAGGAATACCTCGGTCTGGACCATGTTGACCCTGCGAGACCTCAGCTCCCGCACGCAGTTGTAGATGTCGACCACGCCCTCGCGCTCCGCCATGTCCAGCATGATGTCAATCACGATGAAGCAGCCGGTTCGCCCCGCCCCCGCGCTGTGAGCCGACCAATCACAACACAGATCGAGGTCAAAAGAGAAAAACATCCAATAAAACCAAACATATGGTCTGGGATGGACAATAAATGCTACATTCACTCACATGATGTCAGAATTTTTGTTATAATGTAATATAATGTAATATAATATCATATAAAATTATGAATTGAATTGAATTGAATTGAATTGAATTGAATTGAATTTAATTTAGTGCTGGGCAGTGATTCATTAAATTAAATATTTTATATATAAATAACACATTTTTCTTAAATATATACATGCATGTGTGTGTATTTACATATACAAAATAATTATACATAATGCAAACATATATTATGTAAACACAAACTTTTATTTTGATTAATCGTTGCCAGCACTAAATATAATATAATATAATATAATATAATATAATATAATATAATATAATATAATATAATATAATATAATATAATATAATATAATATAATATAATAGTATTGTATAAAGCGCTATAGAATTAAAGCTGAGTTTATAGCGCGCTGATCATGTGACTGCAGACGGTGATGATGTCACACACCTGCAGTGGACCACGATGGGCCCGGCGTTGGGGGGGGACTTGGCTTTGACCCGGCGTATGAATCCCAGGAGACCCGTGGAGTGATATGGCACGCCGTGATCCGGCCAGCCCGTGAAGTGGAACTGACTGATCTCTCGGATCTCGTGAGCTCCTCGCTTGTGAAGAGTGTTTGTGAAGAGTGTTTGTAAAGAGTGTTTGTGAAGAGTGTTTGTGAAGAGTGTTTGTGAAGAGTGTTTGTAAAGAGTGTTTGTGAAGAGTGTTTGTGAAGAGTGTTTGTAAAGAGTGTTTGTGAAGAGTGTTTGTGAAGAGTGTTTGTGAAGAGTGTTTGTGAAGAGTGTTTGTAAAGAGTGTTTGTGAAGAGTGTTTGTAAAGAGTGTTTGTGAAGAGTGTTTGTGAAGAGTGTTTGTGAAGAGTGTTTGTGAAGAGTGTTTGTAAAGAGTGTTTGTGAGTGTTTGTGAAGAGTGTTTGTGAAGAGTGTAAAGAATGTTTGTGAAGAGTGTTTGTGAAGAGTGTTTGTGAAGAGTGTTTGTGAAGAGTGTTTGTGAAGAGTGTTTGTAAAGAGTGTTTGTGAAGTGTTTGTGAAGAGTGTTTGTAAAGAGTGTTTGTGAAGAGTGTTTGTGAAGAGTGTTTGTGAAGAGTGTTTGTGAAGTGTTTGTGAAGAGTGTTTGTGAAGAGTGTAAAGAATGTTTGTGAAGAGTGTTTGTGAAGAGTGTTTGTGAAGAGTGTTTGTGAAGAGTGTTTGTGAAGAGTGTTTGTAAAGAGTGTTTGTGAAGAGTGTTTGTGAAGAGTGTTTGTGAAGAGTGTTTGTAAAGAGTGTTTGTGAAGAGTGTTTGTGAAGAGTGTTTGTAAAGAGTGTTTGTGAAGAGTGTTTGTGAAGAGTGTTTGTGAAGAGTGTTTGTAAAGAGTGTTTGTGAAGTGTTTGTGAAGAGTGTTTGTAAAGAGTGTTTGTGAAGAGTGTTTGTGAAGAGTGTTTGTGAAGAGTGTTTGTGAAGAGTGTTTGTAAAGAGTGTTTGTGAGTGTTTGTGAAGAGTGTGTGAAGAGTGTTTGTAAAGAGTGTTTGTGAAGTGTTTGTGAAGAGTGTTTGTAAAGAGTGTTTGTGAAGAGTGTGAAGAGTGTTTGTGAAGAGTGTTTGTGAAGAGTGTTTGTGAAGAGTGTTTGTAAAGAGTGTTTGTGAAGAGTGTTTGTGAAGAGTGTAAAGAATGTTTGTGAAGAGTGTTTGTGAAGAGTGTTTGTGAAGAGTGTTTGTGAAGAGTGTTTGTGAAGAGTGTTTGTGAAGAGTGTTTGTGAAGAGTGTAAAGAATGTTTGTGAAGAGTGTTTGTGAAGAGTGTTTGTGAAGAGTGTTTGTGAAGAGTGTTTGTAAAGAGTGTTTGTGAAGAGTGTTTGTAAAGAGTGTTTGTGAAGAGTGTTTGTAAAGAGTGTTTGTGAGTGTTTGTGAAGAGTGTTTGTAAAGAGTGTTTGTAAAGAGTGTTTGTGAAGAGTGTTTGTGAAGAGTGTAAAGAATGTTTGTAAAGAGTGTTTGTGAAGAGTGTTTGTGAAGAGTGTTTGTGAAGAGTGTTTGTGAAGAGTGTAAAGAATGTTTGTGAAGAGTGTTTGTGAAGAGTGTTTGTGAAGAGTGTTTGTGAAGAGTGTTTGTAAAGAGTGTTTGTGAAGAGTGTTTGTAAAGAGTGTTTGTGAAGAGTGTTTGTGAAGAGTGTTTGTAAAGAGTGTTTGTGAGTGTTTGTGAAGAGTGTTTGTAAAGAGTGTTTGTAAAGAGTGTTTGTGAAGAGTGTTTGTGAAGAGTGTTTGTGAAGAGTGTTTGTGAAGAGTGTTTGTGAAGAGTGTTTGTGAAGAGTGTTTGTAAAGAGTGTTTGTGAAGAGTGTTTGTGAAGAGTGTAAAGAGTGTTTGTGAAGAGTGTTTGTGAAGAGTGTTTGTGAAGAGTGTTTGTGAAGAGTGTTTGTGAAGAGTGTAAAGAGTGTTTGTGAAGAGTGTTTGTGAAGAGTGTTTGTGAAGAGTGTTTGTGAAGAGTGTTTGTAAAGAGTGTTTGTGAAGAGTGTTTGTGAAGAGTGTTTGTGAAGAGTGTTTGTAAAGAGTGTTTGTGAAGAGTGTTTGTGAAGAGTGTAAAGAGTGTTTGTGAAGAGTGTTTGTGAAGAGTGTTTGTGAAGAGTGTTTGTGAAGAGTGTTTGTGAAGAGTGTTTGTGAAGAGTGTTTGTGAAGAGTGTTTGTAAAGAGTGTTTGTGAAGAGTGTTTGTGAAGAGTGTAAAGAATGTTTGTGAAGAGTGTTTGTGAAGAGTGTTTGTGAAGAGTGTTTGTGAAGAGTGTTTGTGAAGAGTGTTTGTGAAGAGTGTAAAGAATGTTTGTGAAGAGTGTTTGTGAAGAGTGTTTGTGAAGAGTGTTTGTGAAGAGTGTTTGTAAAGAGTGTTTGTGAAGAGTGTTTGTAAAGAGTGTTTGTGAAGAGTGTTTGTAAAGAGTGTTTGTGAGTGTTTGTGAAGAGTGTTTGTAAAGAGTGTTTGTAAAGAGTGTTTGTGAAGAGTGTTTGTGAAGAGTGTAAAGAATGTTTGTAAAGAGTGTTTGTGAAGAGTGTTTGTGAAGAGTGTTTGTGAAGAGTGTTTGTGAAGAGTGTAAAGAATGTTTGTGAAGAGTGTTTGTGAAGAGTGTTTGTGAAGAGTGTTTGTGAAGAGTGTTTGTAAAGAGTGTTTGTGAAGAGTGTTTGTAAAGAGTGTTTGTGAAGAGTGTTTGTGAAGAGTGTTTGTAAAGAGTGTTTGTGAGTGTTTGTGAAGAGTGTTTGTAAAGAGTGTTTGTAAAGAGTGTTTGTGAAGAGTGTTTGTGAAGAGTGTTTGTGAAGAGTGTTTGTGAAGAGTGTTTGTGAAGAGTGTTTGTGAAGAGTGTTTGTAAAGAGTGTTTGTGAAGAGTGTTTGTGAAGAGTGTAAAGAGTGTTTGTGAAGAGTGTTTGTGAAGAGTGTTTGTGAAGAGTGTTTGTGAAGAGTGTTTGTGAAGAGTGTAAAGAGTGTTTGTGAAGAGTGTTTGTGAAGAGTGTTTGTGAAGAGTGTTTGTAAAGAGTGTTTGTGAAGAGTGTTTGTGAAGAGTGTTTGTGAAGAGTGTTTGTGAAGAGTGTTTGTAAAGAGTGTTTGTGAAGAGTGTTTGTGAAGAGTGTAAAGAGTGTTTGTGAAGAGTGTTTGTGAAGAGTGTTTGTGAAGAGTGTTTGTGAAGAGTGTTTGTAAAGAGTGTTTGTGAGTGTTTGTGAAGAGTGTTTGTGAAGAGTGTTTGTAAAGAGTGTTTGTGAGTGTTTGTGAAGAGTGTTTGTAAAGAGTGTTTGTGAAGAGTGTTTGTGAAGAGTGTTTGTAAAGAGTGTTTGTGAAGAGTGTTTGTGAAGAGTGTTTGTAAAGAGTGTTTGTGAAGAGTGTTTGTAAAGAGTGTTTGTGAAGAGTGTTTGTGAAGAGTGTTTGTAAAGAGTGTTTGTGAGTGTTTGTGAAGAGTGTTTGTAAAGAGTGTTTGTGAAGAGTGTTTGTGAAGAGTGTTTGTAAAGAGTGTTTGTGAAGAGTGTAAAGAGTGTTTGTGAAGAGTGTTTGTGAAGAGTGTTTGTAAAGAGTGTTTGTGAAGAGTGTTTGTGAAGTGTTTGTGAAGAGTGTTTGTGAAGAGTGTAAAGAATGTTTGTGAAGAGTGTTTGTGAAGAGTGTTTGTGAAGAGTGTTTGTGAAGAGTGTTTGTAAAGAGTGTTTGTGAAGAGTGTTTGTAAAGAGTGTTTGTGAAGAGTGTTTGTAAAGAGTGTTTGTGAGTGTTTGTGAAGAGTGTTTGTAAAGAGTGTTTGTAAAGAGTGTTTGTGAAGAGTGTTTGTGAAGTGTTTGTGAAGAGTGTTTGTAAAGAGTGTTTGTGAAGAGTGTTTGTAAAGAGTGTTTGTGAAGAGTGTTTGTGAAGAGTGTAAAGAGTGTTTGTGAAGAGTGTTTGTGAAGAGTGTTTGTGAAGAGTGTTTGTGAAGAGTGTTTGTAAAGAGTGTTTGTGAAGAGTGTTTGTGAAGTGTTTGTGAAGAGTGTTTGTGAAGAGTGTAAAGAATGTTTGTGAAGAGTGTTTGTGAAGAGTGTTTGTGAAGAGTGTTTGTGAAGAGTGTTTGTGAAGAGTGTTTGTGAAGAGTGTTTGTAAAGAGTGTTTGTGAAGAGTGTTTGTGAAGAGTGTTTGTAAAGAGTGTTTGTGAAGAGTGTTTGTAAAGAGTGTTTGTGAAGAGTGTTTGTAAAGAGTGTTTGTGAGTGTTTGTGAAGAGTGTTTGTAAAGAGTGTTTGTGAAGAGTGTTTGTGAAGAGTGTTTGTGAAGAGTGTTTGTAAAGAGTGTAAGAGTGTTTGTGAAGAGTGTTTGTGAAGAGTGTTTGTGAAGAGTGTTTGTGAAGAGTGTTTGTGAAGAGTGTTTGTGAAGAGTGTTTGTGAAGAGTGTTTGTGAAGAGTGTTTGTGAAGAGTGTTTGTAAAGAGTGTTTGTGAAGAGTGTTTGTAAAGAGTGTTTGTGAAGAGTGTTTGTGAAGAGTGTTTGTGAAGAGTGTTTGTGAAGAGTGTTTGTAAAGAGTGTTTGTGAAGAGTGTTTGTGAAGAGTGTTTGTGAAGAGTGTTTGTAAAGAGTGTTTGTGAAGAGTGTTTGTGAAGAGTGTTTGTAAAGAGTGTTTGTGAAGAGTGTTTGTAAAGAGTGTTTGTGAAGAGTGTTTGTGAAGAGTGTTTGTAAAGAGTGTTTGTGAAGAGTGTTTGTAAAGAGTGTTTGTGAAGAGTGTTTGTGAAGAGTGTTTGTGAAGAGTGTTTGTCAAGAGTGTGAAGAGTGTTTGTAAAGAGTGTTTGTGAAGAGTGTTTGTAAAGAGTGTTTGTAAAGAGTGTTTGTGAAGAGTGTTTGTAAAGAGTGTTTGTGAAGAGTGTTTGTGAAGAGTGTTTGTAAAGAGTGTTTGTGAAGAGTGTTTGTAAAGAGTGTTTGTAAAGAGTGTTTGTGAAGAGTGTTTGTAAAGAGTGTTTGTGAAGAGTGTTTGTGAAGAGTGTTTGTGAAGAGTGTTTGTCAAGAGTGTGAAGAGTGTTTGTAAAGAGTGTTTGTGAAGAGTGTTTGTAAAGAGTGTTTGTGAAGAGTGTTTGTAAAGAGTGTTTGTGAAGAGTGTTTGTGAAGAGTGTTTGTAAAGAGTGTTTGTGAAGAGTGTTTGTAAAGAGTGTTTGTAAAGAGTGTTTGTGAAGAGTGTTTGTAAAGAGTGTTTGTGAAGAGTGTTTGTGAAGAGTGTTTGTGAAGAGTGTTTGTCAAGAGTGTGAAGAGTGTTTGTAAAGAGTGTTTGTGAAGAGTGTTTGTAAAGAGTGTTTGTGAAGAGTGTTTGTAAAGAGTGTTTGTGAAGAGTGTTTGTAAAGAGTGTTTGTTTCCTCACCTTCTCCACTGCAAACGTTCTGATCACGTATTCGGACAGAAGTTGTGTTTCGATGAGCGTGACCTTGATGTCTCTGTAGATCTCGGTGTCGTCAGGCCAGTATTTACAGCACTTCACCTGAGACACAGAAACAGCCTGTGATCAGAGCTCAGGTTCGAGTCCGGCTCGCAACCTCATCAAGCCACTTCTACTACATTTAAACTGTATTTTATAACTGATCAAATATGGCAAGTTTTGTATTTTATTTATTTATTTATGTAATGCATGTTTATTTAAAATTATTTTATTGTCATTGCACAATGAACTTGCAATACATAAATTAAATATTAGATATTTTAGAAATATTAGGGAACTCAGTATTAAATGTCAGTAAATATTGCAGTTATGAAGCAGATTTTATACACAGTGGTGATTCAAAGTGCTTTGCATAAAACCGATTTAAAAAAGGTAGATATTTCACACCTTAATCATTACTTTTAATAGTTAATTAAACATTTAAAGATTTTTTTACAAACAAGTTTTGTCATTAGAATAATTAAATTTAAATAAGGTCATATGATACTGGTTACAATTAATTATTTGGAGCTTCTTATAAAATAAAATAAAAAAAATAACACAAAATAAAACGAAATAAAAATAGAATAAAATAAGATATTTTTTTTAGCTTTAATTAATGTGAGTTCACACAACTTACTCATTTTCAAAAGAGTATTTGTAAACATTTTAAAGTATTTTTTTTTTTACAAACAAGCAGAATAATTCAATTAAAATAATTTAAATTAAAATATGTGTCCAAAATTCTAGTGTAATAGGCCATATGATAGTTACAATTAACAATTGAAGCTTCCTTAAAAGTGTTTTAATAAAATAAAACAAAATAAAATTAAATATAAAATTAAATATTTGGAGCTTCCTAATAAAAAATTTTATAAAATAAAATGCCAGTTAGGTATTTTTATCCCTTTAATGAATGTGAGTTCACACACCTAACTAATTATTTCTATATTCGTGATATCAGCTAATAAATAATAATGAATGAATGCATTAAAAGGGAGATACAAGGAAAAGTTGATGTGTAGTGCGATCAGTTTTGAAAAGTGAAAAGATATTAGATTTCTATGCTTTCTGAAGAACATGTGAATGATGCATTAAAGATCATATGGACATGAAAAATTCATCGGTGTAGGCTTGAATCCTCAGAAACGCTGGAGCGAAGTGTCATGTCTGACCTTTTGTCAGTGCGATCGAGCTCAGTTTCAAATGTCACCTGATCACATTAAGTGAAAGCTTAAGCAGAGGCTCGTGATTAACAGATGTATTGATCCAGAACTCTCCGGCTAACAGATCAATACGCTGAGGATCATGAGAGAATGATGGACTCGTCCTCAACAGCATTAGCTCTCACTGATTCACTCATCCACTGCTTTATCACTTACAACATCTGTAACCATAGCAACACAGGTGTCTGCGGTAACCAGGGTAACCGCAGGTAAACGATATTAATAGGTGTGTATGTTTCTGAGAAACACTTACAGCATTTGCAACCGTTTCATTTAATAACTCTAAAATGTCAAGTGATGTAACCATCTCATAAAAGCAGGTAGAAATTGGTACACCTCAATAACAAAATAAAATAAAATGATATAAAATAGAATAAAATAACACAACACAAAATAAAATAAAACACAACAAAATAAAATGATAAAATAAATTAAATGACGTAGAATAGAATAAAATAACAACACAACATAAAACAAAATGAAATAAAATAAAATAGAATAAAATAAAACAACACAACAAAAAATAAAATAAAATGAAATAAAATAGAATAAAATAAAACACAACACAACATAAAATAAAATAATAGGATAAAATAAAATAAAATAACAACACAAAATAAAATATATACAAAACAAAGCAAAACAAAACAACAAAATAAAAAGAAGCCAGCTAGATATCACACAAGTTACGCATTATTATCAGAGGCGTTTTAATGATAATAGTTTTGACTGATTATTTAATGCGAAGAGTGTTAAAAGAAAACAAATCTAATCATTAAACTCCAAAGCCACTGAGCTGGACGATGACAACTGATGTACTTTAAACAGTTATTGAACCAAACTGAATCAACACTGAACTGATTTCAACTGAATAATGACTGTTTACTGTCAATTTACAGCTGAATTAAATTCTGTTTGCATTATTGATTCTGTTATTCTCCTGTTATCACTGTGAATCTGCTTCAAAACAATCTGTACTGTATAAAGCGCTGTAGAAATAAAGCTGACTGAAGATTCACATCCCAAGTCAATAAACCTGCACTTCATTAATCAACACCTGGAAGGTCTGTCAGCCAATCAGAATGAAGAACTCAACCAATAGTCTTTTACAGCATAGAGGTTTCCTCGTCTCCTGACGACTGTCGAATCTCTCAGGGATATAATTCACACATTAATGTTCTCATTCACACATTACACACGGATAAATGAGTTCTGCACTTCCAGATGTGACATCGATACCCGGACCGGATCAGAAGACGTCTGGAATGATCTTCAGCGTCAACTCCATTACAGTGCGTCCAACAAAACCTCATTATGTGGCAATATAATCCAGTCAGCAGAGAAACACCAGCACTAATAACTCTCACACTCTTTCCAATCCAATAGTGCACGAATAAACATACGCACAACCTATATGACAACATGATTACAAAACTCACAGAGAGAGAGAGAGAGAGAGAGAAAGAGAGAGAGAGAGAGAGAGAGAGAGAGAGAGAGAGAGAGACAGAGAGAGAGAGAGAGAGAGAGAGAGAGAGAGAGAGACGGTATGGAAAACACTGGGAATTGTAACACTTTGAGTGCGGAAATTCAATTTACTCCACCATCATTAAAGTGGGAATGTGATTGGAGACACACAGTGACTCCATCTGCAGATCCTCTGGGATTATATGACGGAAAAAAAACATTGCATTATTTCAGACATTAGGATGGATTCTGTGTGTCTGCATGTGTTGGTCTTAATGGTGTTTCTTACAGCATTATTACATTCAAATATAGAAATGTATCACACTCTAAAAAATGCAGGGTTGTTTTAACCCAGATTTGGGTCAAATATGGACAAACCCAGCCGTTAGGTTACATTTTTTAATTACGTTTTTTAACAGTTGGATTCGTTCATATTTGACCCAAATTTGGGTTAAAACAACCCTGCAGAGTGCAGTACAAACTTTGAATGCTAGTTTGAAAAAGTCTGTCCTAAACGTTTATAATCCGAAGGTTATGCAGCATTAAGCATAAAAACATTAGGGTTTGAAAGCTAGACATACAGGCTACCATTCAAAAAGTTTGGGGTCAGTACGATTTTTAAAAAAGAAATTATAATTTTATTGATCAGGGACACATTCAATTTATCAAAAACTGTCAAACTTTGCCAAGAAGAACCAGTTTTATCAGTATTTAGCTTGAGAAAATTGCACAAGATCCAATATTTGATCTCAATATTTGAAGAGGGAAGAAGAAAGAAGAGTAGAATTAGGCTTGGAGGACAAATAGAGTGTCATCCACATAGCAGTGGAAATTAATACCAAATTTCCTAAAAATATGACCATGGTAATAGGTAGATAATAAAAGAGGGCCCAAGACAGAGCCTTGAGGAACACCAGTGGTAACAGATGAGGAATACGATATGAAATGTTTGATTTAGTTCGATCAGAGAAATAGGATCTAAACCAAGTGAGAGAGACACCAGTAATACCAATAGATATTGGTAGACAGACAGATAGTTTTTAATAATCTAAAGGTTATGCAGCAATAAGCATAAAAACATTAGGGTTGGAAAGCTAGACAGACACCATTAAAAGGTTTGGGGTCAGTATGGTTTAAAAAAAAAGAAACTATACTTTTATTGATCAAGGATGCATTAAATTGATCAAAAGCAGTAGAACATTGAAATAGGCTTTGACCAAGTGAATGGGAAGTGGGAAGGAAGGAAGGAAGGAAGGAAGGAAGGAACGGAGGAAGGAAGGATGTGAGGAAGGAAGGGAGGGAGGAGGGATGGGAGGAAGGAAGGATGTGAGGAAGGAAGGGAGGGAGGGAGGAAGTAAGGAAGGAAGGAGGGATGGGAGGAAGGAAGGATGTGAGGAAGGAAGGGAGGAAGTAAGGAAGGAAGGAGGGATGGGAGGAAGGAAGGAAGGATGGGAGGAAGGAAGTAAGGAAGGAAGGAGGGATGGGAGGAAGGAAGGAAGGAACGGAGGAAGGAAGGATGTGAGGAAGGAAGGGAGGGAGGAGGGATGGGAGGAAGGAAGGATGTGAGGAAGGAAGGGAGGGAGGGAGGAAGTAAGGAAGGAAGGGAGGGAGGGAGGAAGTAAGGATGTGAGGAAGGAAGGGAGGAAGTAAGGAAGGAAGGAGGGATGGGAGGAAGGAAGGAAGTATGGGAGGAAGGAAGTAAGGAAGGAAGGAGGGATGGGAGGAAGGAAGGAAGGATGGGAGGAAGGAAGGAAGGAAGGAAGTAAGGAAGGAAGGAAGGAAGTAAGGAAGGAAGGAAGGGAGGGAGGAAGGAAGGGAGGGAGGGAGGAAGTAAGGATGTGAGGAAGGAAGGGAGGGAGGGAGGGAGGGAGGGAGGAAGGGAGGGATGGGAGGAAGGAAGGGAGGGAGGGAGGAAGGATGTGAGGAAGGAAGGGAGGGAGGGAGGAAGGATGTGAGGAAGGAAGGGAGGGAGGGAGGAAGTAAGGAAGGAAGGAGGGATGGGAGGAAGGAAGGAAGGATGGGAGGAAGGAAGTAAGGAAGGAAGGAGGGATGGGAGGAAGGAAGGGAAGAAGGAAGGAAGTAAGGAAGGAAGGAAGGGAGGGAGGAAGTAAGGATGTGAGGAAGGAAGGGAGGAAGTAAGGAAGGAAGGAAGGATGGGAGGAAGGAAGGAAGGAATGAAGGAAGGAAGGGAGGAAGTGAGGAAGGAAGGAAGGAAGGAACGTAGGGAGGAAGGAAGGAAGGGGGGAAGGAAGGGGGGAAGGAAGGAAGGAAGGGGGGAAGGAAGTGAGGGAGGGAGGAAGGAAGGAAGTAAGTAAGGGAGGGAGGAAGGAAGGAAGGAAGGAAGGGAGGAAGGAAGGAAGGAAGGAAGAAAGGAAGGAAGGAAGGAAGGAAGGGGGGGAGGAAGGAAGGAAGGGGGGAAGGAAGTGAGGAAGGAAGGAAGTAAGGAAGGAATGGAGGGAGGAAGGGAGGAAGGAAGGGAGGAAGGAAGTAAGGGAGGAAGGAAGGAAGTAAGTAAGGGAGGAAGGAAGGAAGTAAGGGAGGAAGGAAGGAAGTAAGTAAGGGAGGAAGGAAGGAAGGAAGGAAGGAAGGAAGGAAGGAAGGAAGGAAGGAAGGAAGGAAGGAAGGGAGGAAGGAAGGAAGGAAGGAAGGAAGGATGGACAGACAGATAGACTTGTCTCTGTGTTTTGTCTCCAGCAAAACTATTTCATTCATCAGGACACAAACCTCTCTCTCTCTCTCTCTCTCTCTCTCTCTCTGCCCTGTAGCATTCATCTAATCTTCCACAGATCTCCCAGAATGCCTGAGTTGCGCGTGGACACAGATGTGTGTTTATGGGTGTCCGTGGGGAAGCCGCCGCCCACATTAGATCAGGCTCGTATAACACACGCCCGCGGCTCCACTCATCTGTTCATCTGTTCATCTCTCAAACGCTCGGACGCTTTACACAAACATGGATTATTAGGATCAACAAATGTATTGATTTTATTCCAGTTTATAATATCTGATTTTAGATGCTCATCTTTTAGTATTTAATTTTTTGGGAAGAAAACTTCAGCAAAACTCTACAGTAAATCAGAGAGCTGTCAGACGGTCCAATCCAGGCGTGACTCTCTATGTATAGATGAAGTTTGTTCAGAATTGATGCATACAGTTCTACTTTAAACATGTTGAACTTTAACAATAATTAAATGAACTGTTAATGTCTATAAAGAAGCTGATTTCTCTATAAATTAGTCTGTTTACAGGATCTTTCAGACTATTCAATGTTGAAATATGTAGATGCATTGACCGCATTACATATATGTTTTATTATTGGATGGATGGATGGATGGACAGATAGGATAGATAGATAGATAGATAGATAGATAGATAGATAGATAGATAGATAGATAGATAGATAGATAGATAGATAGATAGATTTCTATCACACGTTTCTCCTTCTGTCTGATAATGAGATCCATTGATTCGTTTCTGGCCAGTTCACATTGATGAAGCTCAGAACACATCATTTACTCAGCAAGTGATCCTGAGGGAGTCGATCTGAACTCTAGATACACACACACACACACACACACACACACACACACACACACACACACACACACACACACACACACACACACACACACACACACACACACACACTCACCCTGCCAACTTCCACCAGGTTGGTCACCATGACGATGGTTGCCGTGTTCTCCTGCCACACCATCCTCCAGAAGTCAATGGCGGTCTCCTGCATCGGTCCTGCGGAGAAAACACACATAATCAGAACATTTATCAACGGAAATTCCTCACAAAAATGTTTCCACATGTTTCCCAACTGTGTTTAACACTGATAATAATCATAAATGTTTCTTGAACATCAAATCATCATATTAGAGTGATTTCTGAAGGATCATGTGACACTGAAGACTGGAGTAATGATGCTGAAAATTCAGCTTTGATCACAGGAATAAATTACACTTTACTATATATTCACATAGAAAACAGATGATTTACATTAGAATAATATTTCACAGTTTTACTGTATTTTTGATCAAATAAACAAATTCAAGCACATTGACCTGTGGTGTATATTGTCAAGAACACTGAAATATATTCATTTATTATCTTTATGTCAAGCGTCACGGAACCCAAGTCTGAAGATAAGAGCAGAAAAGAGCTCTTTCTCTCGTTCACACTTTTCAAGCGTCTCCATGTTCATCAGTTTGTATCGGTAACCGCGTGTTTCTCGCGGCTCAAATGTCTTCCCTGCTCCCACACTGATGCCCACGAGCCTCTGGGGATGATGGGAATGATGGGAGGCGAGCAGGACATCTGCTGAGTGGGTCTGTAATGCCAGAACACACACACTCGGCTGCAGTGTTTACCAGCAGCGCATGCTAAAACACACCACATGAAGGGAGCAGAGAACTCAGTGAGAACTCAGTGAGAACTCAGTGAGAACTCAGTGAGAACTGAGTAAATTCTCTTTGAGATGTTCCTGAGAACTGTGTGTGCTTCAGAGGAGTGAACAGAACTGATTCCTGACGGAGAACCGCTAGAGGAGCATCTGAGCCGATCGAGGACAGCGCCACCTACTGACCAACACATCTCACATGATGTTTAAATACTCCTACTGGAAAACAAGACAAAAATACTGGCAAAAAACAGACACACACACACACACACACACGCACGCACGCACGCTCACTCACTCACTCAAAATCACAACAAAAATACTGAGGAAGAACATCAGTGTAAAATAAGACCTGATATTATCAGATTGTAATATGATCAGATCAGACTGATAACAATAACTAAAAACACTAATAATAAAGCAATAACAGCAGGTGCTTCTCTGAGAGTTTTACACACACCACCCTTATAATGACCGACAGCGAACGCTCGACGTGCACCTGGTGCTTCATTCCACCAATATCTTTAACTGCAAATTTCCAGGAAAAACAAATGTGCTACAAAAACTTACTGGAGAAGTTTCAGCAAAAAAGGAAAGAAAAAAAAACTAAACAAGAGAAAACTTTATGCTGAAGTCTGAAGATTCTGCCAAAAAGGGGGAAAAACTGCACACACATCCGTATCACAAACTTCAGCTGTCAAGAGATGCTGACAGTCATTTCTGGAAACCCACTATTTTTTATCTGATGTGTGTGTGTGTGTGTGTGTGTCTGTGCTGCTGAATTCTCCTACAACCAGCATAATATAAAACCCTCTGATAGACAAAGTCTCTGTGTGCTCATTAATATTACATGGTAGTGACACACACACACACACACACACACACACACACACTTAGTAAAATACCAAACATGATTTGAGGAATCATTCATGTCTGGAGCACAAAGACTGCATTACGCTGCAAAAAAACATGTTCTTCCTAACAATAAGAACACAAATAAACTTAATTCAAATTGAAAATGTCTCAGGTTACGACTGTAACGAGACACTGCGTCAGAGCGCTAGGGGAACGCCTCAGCGTGACTGATGACTGAAACACTGTATAATCACGACAATCGTACTGGCCGGCGTCAGCATGACGTCATCCTCCAGCGCGACCAGGAAGTATAAAAGAGAACCTAGAGAACATGTCATCCACTTCTTCGTCTGAAGGGACTGTGCAAGCAGGCCGGAGGCATGGCGACGAGATGCAGTGCGAGTTCCCTGTTCTCAGGGAACAAGGCTACAGTCGTAACCTGAGACGTTTCCTTTCGAAAGGGAACTCGCACTGCGTCAGAGCGCTAGGGGAACGACGCGGGGATGCTTTAGCAACTATGGCTGTTACAAGCACAAACACATTTAACTCAAAGTTAAAACCCCTTACTACTTACACGTCAGTAGCACTACTCCCTACGGCCACTGCCCGAGATTCATGCTAAGCGAGGAAGTAACTTCGTGCTTTCACACAAAGGACTTGACCCAGAGCCAGCTCAAGGGCATGGATACCACAGCCCGACTTTAGAGGGGGTTCCTTTAAGGGACTTCGGCCCAGAGCCTATGGGCCCTAGCCTGCTACTTTCGGGGGGACCAGAGTCAACCCCCATACCAGGGAGGCTATCATGCTTAACGCTGAAGCCAACAACCTTCATTACTCAACCACAGTCTCTAGCCAGAGACGATCGCTCCTCCGCAGTGCTATGGGAAGCGGAGGCCTCAGCAGGATGACTCTAAAGGAAGAGGGGCCTGCCAGACTCTCACCAGAGATCTATTGGACACCGAGGTTTCCAAAACGTCAACACAGAGCTCAGGGAGCGACGGGTCTAAGAGCTACTCATGATATGAGGAAGAACCCCTTTTCATGTCACCCTGTAGCCCAAGACTGGTCACCCACTGAAGCTCAGCAGGGCTGAGCCTGGTTAGTACCTGGATAGGAGACTCTGGAAGAGGTGTTAGAGAGGCCAGCAGGGGGCGCTCACCCTGTGGTCTGTGTGGGTCCTCATGCCCCAGTATAGTGACGGGGACACTATACTGTCAAAGAGCACCGTCCTTCAGATGAGACGTTAAACCGAGGTCCTGACTCTCTGTGGTCTTTAAAAATCCCAGGATGTCCTTCGAAAAAGAGTAGGGGTGTAACCCCAGCATCCTGGCCAAATTTTCCCAGTGGCCTCTGTCCATCATGGTCTCCTAATCATCCCCATATACTCATTGGCTTCATCACTCTGTCTCCTCTCCACCAATAAGCTGGTGTGTGGTGGGCGTTCTGGCGCAATATGGCTGCCGTCGCATCATCCAGGTGGATGCTGCACATTGGTGGTGGTTGAGGAGATCCCCCCTTCTATGTACAGCGCTTTGAGTGCAGAGAAAAGCGCTATATAAATGTAATGAATTATTATATATGGAGGCCTCAGCAGGATGACTCTCGAAGGAGAAGAGGCCTGACACATATAGTTAGGACAGCTAGCTTGACTACCACTAGAGCTCAGGGAGCGAGGGGCCTGAAAACCCCTCCTCAGAGAGGGAGGGACCACTTCTCAAGCTCTAACTGGAAGGCTGTTTGCGTGGAGGCCTCAGCAGGATGACTCTCCTAAGGGAGAGGAGGCCTATCATACCTTGCTAAGATAAGCTCTCGCTATGCACAACACAGAGCTGAAGAAGCAAAGGGCCTAAACACAACTCTCTGAATTAGAGAGGCCTCTTCCCATGCAGAGACCAGATCTATCTGCCTGAAACTCTGGATGATGGAGGCCTCAGCATGACAACTCTCAAAATGAGAGGAATGTGCTTTTTCAGAAATATGGCCGCTGGAGACGTACTCAGCATAACGACCCTAGACTGAAGGGTATTACTGGATTCTGCATTTGGGGCGGCCTGGCCGTATAAGGGAGGCTAACATTGGAAGCCTGTCACCTTAACACACCTGCCTACTGGGAGTATAGAGGCCCAAACTTTGTGAGGGCCTGCTAAAAACTCAACCAGAGGTGAAGTACTCTGCATAACGACCCAGGGGAACCAGGGGTGTACTAGGCTTACTCGGCGGCTATCCGTGAATGTATCCCCGATGCCTGCCAAGTTCACCCACAGATGCCTCTCCGTGGCCACCATGGCCGCCAACGATCGTCCGATCGCAGCAGTCGTCTGTTTGGTGGCCCGGAGAGCGAGGTCTGTGGTGCGGCGCAACTCAGCCACCGCGCCTGGGGTGAAACCCTGACCCTGGTCCCGGTCCCTCACAATTGTGTGCAGCGCAGCACCAGCCTGACCTGCCGCCGCGTATGCCCTGCCATTGAGACGAGACGTGGTCTGAAGTGGTCTAGATGGCAGGGTCGGAGCTCTTAGTGTCGATGTCTCCCCTTGCGAGAGATAGCTTGCAAACGTCTTCTCAACGTGAGGCATCGACACATACCCGTGATCTTGCATTCCCTCCACTTTCGAATAACTGGAATGCTGGAAGCGGTGAATGTGAGCAGAGTACGGGTTCTTCCATGCCTTCAGGTCGGGAAGGAATGGAAGGCTCACCGGGGCTGGTGGGGTGTGGCCAGAGAGAAAGCGCTCCTCAAGCCTTCACCCAGACAAAGCACACATAGGTTGTGAGTGTCACCAGGTGTGAGAAACCTCTCGCACGGATCGGCACACTTCCTAAAGCGCTTGTTTCCAGCCATAATCGTAACTCACAGTGTCAGTGAAAGTCCCTGAAGACAAAAAGTGGATGACATGTTCTCTAGGTTTATACTTCCTGGTCGCGCTGGAGGATGACGTCATGCTGATGCCGGCCAGTACGATTGTCGTGATTATACAGTGTTTCAGTCGTCAGTCACGCTGAGGCGTTCCCCTAGCGCTCTGACACAGTGTCTCGTTCCCTTTCGAAAGGGAACAAAATTATTGTTCTGACTCCATTGGCAGATATTTGTTCTTGTTTTAAGCACAAACTCAATTCCTTTTAATGCATTTTTGACTTAATATCTTCAGTCATTTTGCTTCTTCTCCAGTAAATGTATCTTGATTTAAGAATGTTTAGATATTTGTGCTGGAAAACGAGACAGAAACACTGAGTAGGAAATGAATGTAATTCTTCATGCTGGAGGTTTGAGCACTAATGAATGAGGGAGAGTTAATGTTGATTTACTCATTTCTGCTGGTTTTCCTACATTGATCTAATGACTGTGAACTCAAGCTGCTACTGAGAGTCCAGAGCTGCACTTTCTGCCAGTGTGTGTGTGTGTGTGTGTGTGATGTTCTCTGCTGAGACCTGGAGATGCAGCTGTCAGTCCAGTTGAGCTTCACACACACACACACACACACACACACACACACACACACACACAAACGCACACACACACACACAAATACACGCACGCACACACACACACACACACACACACACACACACACACACACACACACACACACACACACACAAACGCACACACACACACACAAATACACGCACGCACACACACACACACACACACACACAATAACTGTTAAGACCAGTAAATGCTGTTATTGTTAGTTTATGTTGACTACTGTATTAAACTGATCCTACTTCTCTCATTAACATCTGCTGTTTTCCACACATCATATAAAGTCACTCTTCCTTTAACGGCTCATATTTAGCATTATTTCAGTGTCTCTCTCAGCAGAAGTGGAAGCTTTTCTTCTCATCGAGGAAAGTGATGGTCTTTTATCCAGTCAGATCTCTCTACAGTGACAGCGCTCATACATTATTCTCTTGCAAGCGCACAGAGGTAAAACTCTCCCGGTTTCTCCCTGAGCGTCTCACACTCGACCCCGAGACTCGGGACCGGTTCTGATCCCACGATTCGCTCACAGAAACACTGAGTCTGTCTCTCGAGTCGAGCTCAGAATGAAGAGGATGAATTATGAATTATGCATCGGGCCTGAAGTTCAGGTCCTGTCGACTCTCAATCCGTCTAAACCGATCCTTCGTTAAACCTGTTACTGCCTCACATTTACAGATAAAACACGTTTAATGAAGTCGTGACGGAGAGATCGAGGGAATTAGAATAGAATAGAAACATTTTTGTGATTCATTACCATTCAAACATTTGGAGTAAGAAAGAAAAACAAATGATCAAAAGTGACATTAAAGACATTTACAATGTTACAAAGATTCTCTTTCAAATAAATGCTGTTCTTTTGAACTTTCGATTCATCAAAGAATCCTGGAAAATAAACTGTATCAGTTTAACTGTTTTGGTAACTGTAATGGTTGATAATAATCATAAATGTTTCTTGATCATCAAATCATCATATTAGAGTGATTTGTGAAGGATCATGTGACACTGAAGACTGGAGTAATGATGCTGAAAATTCAGCTTTGATCACAGGAATAAATTACACTTTACTATATATTCACATAGAAAACAGATGATTTACATTAGAATAATATTTCACAATCTTTACTGTATTAATAAACAAAATAAATGCAGCTTCGGTGAGCAGAAGAGACTACTTTCAGAAACATAAAAAAGAAATCTGACCGACCTCAAACTTTTTGATAT
>CM040771.1:46419883-46427383 GCA_022829085.1 Abramis brama | reverse complement strand
ATCCATTGTGACTTTGAATATCATTTTGTTTTACCTTAATAGCCATACTGAAAGCGACAATGGATAATCCACAGGAAACAAGTGTGAAATGTATGCTAAGATTAAGATATTTAAGATTGTTTCAGTCAATCAGTATGAATTCTTAATAATGTTATAATTGACTAGACTCCACCCACACACTCTTCTGATTGGCTGTGATCTTTGATTGATTGGTTGCGAGTGCAGTACGCTTGCAGAAAGACTCCGCCCACACGCTCTTCTGATTGGCTGTGATTTTTGATTGATTGGTTGTGAGTGCAGTGCGCTTGCAGAGACTCCGCCCACACGCTCTTCTGATTGGCTGTGATTATTGTTCTTTTCAGCAAAAAATCACTAAATTGTGATATTTTTCTGAAAAAATACTAAATATCTTCAGTCATTTTGCTTCTCCAGTAAATGTATCTTGATTTAAAAATGTTTATATATTTTTACAAGACAAAAATACTGAGGAAAACATTTTTTTGTAGTGAAACCCTTACAACTCGGCGACGGCACTGATTCTACAGATGAATTGAATGCTGTTTCTGTACAGTCTTTCAAATGATTCACTGCAGATTAATATGCACATTTCATGCAACTTCTCTTTATAATTAAGCAGAAACAAAAGGTTTTTATGTTCATCTATGTGATCATATTGTGCTTATACTGTGTTGGATGAGCTCTACTGATCTATTTGAGAGGAAATGTCTAGAATAATCGATAAACCCAGTTGTTTTTTCTTCTTTCAACTCAACACAGTAGAAATATCTTCTAATAAGACGAGTTCCTCTGTTCTCTCCCTTCGGAGTCAAACTGTTATTCATTTATTGGAGAAGAAGAGTGTTTTGACATGAACTCAACCAGATAAATGACGATAGCTTCCTTTGACCATGTGAGTCCTCAGAGACGAATAATTAATCTGCTTTCCCATCAATAATTCATGCTGGAAAACTTCACTAACCATATATTATATCTAATGGAGTTCATTTGCATGATTGGCATTTTAGAAGCTAAATATCATCTTTTCATTTTATTTCATTCACTCGACTTCTGGATTTCCAATAAAAATAATTTGAGAATTATAAATCTATTAAACAATTATATAAAACTATTAAACAACTCTATAAAACAATTCATAAAGGACTATGTGGTGATCTGGAGCATGAAAACACGTTGATAGAGTTTACAAAAACAACAAAACAAGGAGCTACTACTCGTTTAAATAAAAACATATAATAAATATATATTAAAAATATGATATATGATATAATACACACACACACGTATATATATCGTGTACACACATCATCATCACATCATCACATCATCATCAGTGTCTCTCAGTTAAAAGGAACCAAACAAAGTCTTACCTCATTGATCTGCTCCACAGAGAACAACAGAACCAGAAGAGAGAGACACAGTGTGTAAGTCAACAGAGACAGAACTACTTGTGCACAATACACACACACACACACACACACAAACACACGCTCACACTCACTCACTCACTCACTCACTCACTCACTCACTCTCTCACACTCACTCACTCACACACTCACTCACTCACTCACTCACACATACTCACTCACTCACTCACTCACTCACTCGCACACACTCACTCACTCACTCACTCACTCACTCGCACACACACTCACTCGCACACACTCACTCACTCACACACTCACTCACTCACACACTCACTCACTCACTCACTCACTCACTCACTCACTCACTCACTCACTCACTCACTCACTCGCACACACTCACTCACTCGCACACACTCACTCACTCGCACACACTCACTCACTCACACACACTCACTCACTCACTCGCACACACACACACACTCACTCACTCACTCACTCACACACTCACTCACTCACTCACTCACTCGCACACACTCACTCACTCACTCACTCGCACACACACTCACTCACTCACTCGCACACACTCACTCACACATACTCACTCACTCGCACACACACACACACTCACTCTCACACTCACTCTCACACACTCACTCTCACACACTCACTCTCACACACTCACTCTCACACACTCACTCACTCACTCGCACACACACTCACTCACTCACTCTCCCTCACTCACACACATACTCACTCACTCAGACTCACTCACTCACTCCCTTACTCATTCACTCACTCACTCGCACACATACACTCAGTCACACACTCACTCACTCAGTCACACACTCACTCACACATACTCACTCACTCGCTCACTCACTCGCACACACACACACACACACACACACACACACACACACTCACTCACTCGCACACACTCACTCACTCACTCGCACACACTCACTCGCACACACTCACTCACTCACTCGCACACACAACTCACTCACTCACTCACTCACACACTCTCACTCACTCACTCACTCGCACACATACACTCAGTCACACACTCACTCACTCGCACACATACACTCAGTCACACACTCACTCACTCAGTCACACACTCACTCACTCACTCGCACACACACACACACACACACACACACACACACACACACACTCACTCGCACACTCACTCGCACACACTCACTCGCACACACTCACTCACTCGCACACACAACTCACTCACTCACTCACACACTCACTCACTCACTCGCACACATACACTCAGTCACACACTCCCTCACTCACTCGCTCAGTCAGTCACACACTCACTCACTCACTCACTCACTCACTCGCACACACAACTCACTCACTCACTCACACACTCACTCACTCACTCACTCACTCACTCACTCACTCACTCACTCACTCACTCACTCACTCACTCGCACACATACACTCAGTCACACACTCCCTCACTCACTCGCTCAGTCAGTCACACACTCCCTCACTCACTCGCTCAGTCAGTCACACACTCACTCACTCACTCGCACACACACACACACACACACACTCACTCGCACACTCACTCGCACACACTCACACACTCACTCACTCACTTGCACACACAACTCACTCACTCACTCACTCACTCGCACACATACACTCAGTCACACACTCCCTCACTCACTCGCTCAGTCAGTCACACACTCACTCACTCACTCACTCACTCGCACACACAACTCACTCACTCACTCACACACTCACTCACTCACTCACTCACTCACTCACTCGCACACATACACTCAGTCACACACTCCCTCACTCACTCGCTCAGTCAGTCACACACTCACTCACTCACTCACATATAATTTTCACTCACACTAAATTGTAATATGGACTCATGCATTTTCTGTAAAGCTGCTTTGAAATGATGTGTGTTGTGAAAAGCACTATACAAATAAAAGTTTTTAATTTAGTTTAGTTTTAAAAATATTTAGTTTTATTTTATACACAGTATTAAATCCACGACTCATGAAGTGATTCCAGGTGTTTCAAGAACTGTAACATTCTTGACAAAACAGAAATTGAGTGGGAAAAGAATATGAATCCAGTGTCCAGTGAATCCATCAGTGTAGAAGCACGCGTGAGTGTGTGTGTGTCGCAGTGCATGCTGGGATAGCTGAGGTCTCACATCAGTGTAGAAGCACGCGCGTGAGTGTATGTGCCGCAGTGCATGCTGGGATAGTTGAGGTCTCACCTCGTAGAATCCATCAGTGTAAAAGCGTGTGCGTGAGTGTGTGTGTGTGCCGCAGTGCATTCTGGGATAGCTGAGGTCTCACATCAGTGTAGAAGCACGCGTGTGTGTGTGTGTGCCGCAGTGCATGCTGGGATAGCTGAGGTCTCACATCAGTGTAGAAGCACGCGTGTGTGTGTGTGTGCCGCAGTGCATGCTGGGATAGCTGGTCTCACCTCGTACTCCTCCTTGAAGCCGTAGCCCTCGGCACACTTCATCTGTGTGATGTGTTGCAGGAGATCGGCCACACGGATGGCGGGATGAAGCTGAGCCGTCTGATACGGCACATCCACGGCCTCACGCTTGCGCAGAGAGTGTGTGTGCGACGTGTGTGTGTGTGTGTGCGACTGCACCAGGCTGCTGGTGTCGCTGGTCAGGGTTTGAGTCTCGTCTGCAACACAAGACAGAAAACACACACGCTGAAGAGCTGAGAACACACTAGCTCACACTTCCTTTTACAGTGACTGCAGGAACACACACACTAATGACTTCCTAATGACTTTAAACGAGTAGTCTTCAAATACAGAAATAATTCAGAAAAAAATTAAAATACATTGTTTATTCCAAACCTGCACACTGTGGTTTTAGGAAGACTTTACAATTGTCTGTTAACATGATCTAAACACTTCTAATGCATTTATTAATCTTTGTTCATTTCAACCAGCGTTATTTTAATATCATTGAGATACAATTATAGTTTTTATTAATATTTTGAGTTGTTTTTTATTTTTATATGTTCCATTTAAATTTTTTGTTGTGAGTCTTTTGTCATTTTATGTCATGTCTATACAGTTTTAGTTATTTTAGTACATCAAGCTAAACTTTATGCAAATGAGAAATGTTGCCTTGGTGAATATGTTTTTGTAAACAAACATTTTAAAATAGAAAAAAACAGACAACTAATAAGTGCATTCAATTCTAAATTAAAAGTATAATTAAAAGAATACAATAAATAATAACTAAATAATTTATTTTAATAAAATATAATTTCTAATAAATAGAAATTATAAAATAAAAATGTTAAAAATTATAATAAATAATCAAATAAATAAATAAATGGATGAATAAATGAAAAATAATATTATATATTTTATAATACACACACACACACACACTCACTCACTCACTCACACTCACACTCACACACTCACTCACTCACTCACTCGCACACACACACACTCACTCACTCACTTACTCACTCGCACACACACTCACTCGCACACTCACTCACTCACTCACACACACACTCACTCGCACACTCACTCACTCACTCACTCACTCGCACACACACACTCACTCACTCACTCGCACACACACACTCACTCACTCACTGACTCGCACACACACACTCACTCACTCACTCACTCGCACACACTCACACACTCACTCACTCACTCACTCACTCACTCACTCACTCACTCACTCGTACACACACACTCACTCACTCGCACACACTCACTCACACATACTCACTCACTCACTCGCACACACACACTCACTCACTCACTCGCACACACACACACACACACACTCACTCACTCGCACACATTCACTCACTCACTCACACACACACACACACACACACACACTCACTCACTCGCACACACACACACTCACTCACTCACTCACTCACTCACTCACTCACTCACACTCACACACTCACACACTCACTCATAAAATTATAAAATAAAAATGTTAAAAATGATAAAAATCAAATAAATAAATAAATGGATGAATAAATGAAAAGTAATATTATATATTTTATAATATATAAATAATATTATTTATTGTTGTATTATATTAAGTTATAAAAATGCAAAAAATATATAATAATGTTTTTTATACTTTTATATTTTTTCAGTTAATGTTTGTTTTATGGTTTTAGTTTTAGTTAACTATATTAAAAACCCTGATTTCAACATTTACTAATGCATTATTAAAATCAAAAGTTAATATTATTTAATAGACCTGAGCTAATGAACAGTTTTGTACAGTTTATTTGTAACAAAGATTAATAAATACTGTAGCAAAATGTATTGCTCATAGATACTGCCAGTTATGACACCTTACTAAAAGTGTTACCGTGATTTTATTCTGTGACATAGATGATTCCTAAACAAATCATAACAGTAAATCATATGACTGCTGAAAAAAAACAAAAAAAACAGTGAAAACCAGCCGAAGCTGGTCTTATCGCAGCTGGTTTGAGATGGTTTTCGGTGGTTAGCTAAAAAGTGGTTTAAAACCAGCTTGTTAAATTAGCTTAGACTGGTTTTATCTGTTTTTCAGTGAGAAAGAGACTGAAATTCAAGCCGTTATTCACTGAAAATGCAGAAATGTAACAGAAAAACAACAGTTTACAGGGTTGGAACAACATGAGAGCGAATAAATAATGACAAAACTCACATTTTGATTAATTAAGGCAAGACTTCAGGTGAATAAGTGATATAAGTAATTAATAAATAAAACATTTAACTAATAGATATCACCATACTTCCACAGCTGAGTAATTACTTTAAGAAGTGCAGATTACACGTTTTCTGAAATGTCATGTTTGAATATGCAAATGAGGTAATATCTAATTAAATATGCACACATTTGCATACATTTCCAGAACGGAAATCTGAGCAGTGGATAAAGCAAGGATCATGTTTGATTTTGTTGACATATTATTAGTTTTTCCAAAAGATATTTTGGATTTAAAAACTAGAGGTATGTCGCATTTCGTGGAAGGATAGTGATACTGCATAAAAAAGGCCTTAAAAACGGTTTAGAAGAGAATAAACGCAACCCTATGTATTTATTTGATACAGTAACTTCAATTTCTCTTTATGAATTTCTTTACTTCCAGGATAAAGTATTTTTTGGATGTTTTCTTTCCACTAATATATGCATTAAAGCAGTGTTTTTGCTTGTCGTCTTGCCTTAATCATCTCTATCTTCTCATGCTCTCAGTCAGTGTAAAAGGAAGCGCTTGATCGATTTCCCATTCATTGGCAATGGATGGATCATGACACGACGTTGCAGGAAGGGGTGGATGAGTGGATGTGGAGGGAGGGATCGATTGACTGCCCCGTTCGTCCATTCGTTCGTGAAATATCACGTGCATCGTTCCTGCATAATTTGACTGAAACACGGCTAAGATCGGCCTGTGTCCCTGTTCGGCCCTGATCTGAGATCTGCTGAGATTCAGTGATGGGTGCTGTCAATCAACAGCAAAGCATGAGTGGAATGAGTGATGACGGATGATCAAAAGCCACACGGCGAATCACAACTACGCAAAGCAAAGAAAGCAGAAGCACGATGGCGAACACACACACACACACACACATGGGGAGGACGGGTGACGCTGTAACGCGTGTCTACGTCCATGCACAGCTCAGGGAGAAACACACAAGCTCCGTCACGCTCATGAACTTACCATTAATGGGGACTTTTTAAGCAGATACATTAGAGGTAAACGTGAGAAGAGAGAGAGAGAGAGAGAGAGAGAGAGAGTGAGAGAGAGAGGGAGAGAGAGAAAGGAGACAGGGTATAAGCAACAATACACCAAAGAGAACGAGCTCTGATCAGTCGAGGGCGTTCGAGGGGTTATGGGACTCAAATCACAATGAAGGAGAAAAATGAATTTCAAATAAAGCAGAAAAAAGAGAGAAATGCAAATAAAAGTGGTAAGATGATGAACATTAACATCGCTTCATGGAGATCTGCAGAGCAGCGGCGTGCCTCACACGACATCGACGGAGTGGCTAAGGTCAAAGGTCACGGACGCTACCGTAGGTCATCTGTCAAATTAACCTCAACCTTAAAAATAATAAA
>CM040771.1:46402383-46414883 GCA_022829085.1 Abramis brama | reverse complement strand
ACTAGAAGATCCTCAGTGTTTCTGTCTCGTTCTCCAGCACTAATATATAAACATTCTGAAATCAAGATACATTTACTGGAGAAGAAGCAACATTACTGAAGATATTAAGTTAAAAAAATGAAGTGAGTTTGGAGTCAGAAAAATAATCTTAATTCAGAAGAGAAAACTTTTTCACTATCTTCAGTCATTTTGCTTCTTCTCCAGTAAATGAATCTTTATTTAAGAATGTGTAGATATTTGTGCTGGAGAACAAATGTAAAAGTGTAATGAATTTAATTATATGACACTGCAGACAAAGCGCTCAGGGATGCAACAAGGACATGAGTAACTAATTCAGAGCAGTCACAGAGTGTCAGAGACAGAGTAGAGTCACACCTGTGATTCTGAACATCTTATCAAGATCTTTCTTTATTTTGTGATAATTCTATAACATTATCACTCATACACTGTTGGGTAAGATGTACGGATATACAGTTTGTACAGTTTAAAAATCATTTTGTCGATTAAATGTCCCCATAACAATGTGAGTGTGTGTGTGTGTGTGTGTGTGTGTGTTAGTGAGTGAGTGAGTGAGTGTGTGTGTGTGTGAGTGAGTGTGTGTGTGTGTGTGCGTTTGGTTTATATTACATTGTGGGAACCAAATGTCCAAAGGATAGTGAAGGATTCAAATTTAAGAATCTATTTCAAATATGCTTCCTTACATAACATCACGGTGAAGAATACTGATTTTAGCATTTGAGGTTTTAATTTAGATAGTATATAAACTGAGAAAGTGATTATTGAGTTTACAGCAAGATATTCCTGCCCGACCTGTTTTTCCTTTGTAAGTTAAATGAGTCAGATCACGGAGACGCTAACCTATTGTCTTTAATGGCTCTTGGAGCAAGAGCCACAGTCCAGACGTTGAATCGTTTGGCTGATTGGATTAGCACATATGCATTTGAGTGGTTATGCTGATTGGATTGAGACTGCCGGTCTGGGGGGGGTTCCTTAACCTGTACACTCATTTACATGCTTTGTTTGAATTTGTCTCCACCCCCAAAAGTCCCTCCTCCTAAAATGCCTATAAGATACCATGTAAAGTTATGTTAGATTAGATTATGTTGGACGAATCCGCAGCTGTGCTCAATAAAGAATACTTCTGTTTGAACGTGATCCCAACGTCTCCTGGTTTCTGCTTTGAAGAAAGAAAACTTTACAACAATAGTAAAACCTGAGATCACCTCCATTGTGGGGACCAGCCAGCGGTCCATGAGGGGAATGGGTTAATAAACATACTAAATTATATTTTTTTGAAAATGTAAAAATGCAGAAAGTTTTCTGTGATGGGCAGGTTTAGGGGTCGGGTTAGTGTAAGGAGATAGAATATACAGTTTGTACAGTATAAAAACCATTAAGTCTATGGAGAGTCCCCACAGAGTGTGTGTGTGTGTGTGTGTGTGTGTGAGTGAGTGAGTGAGTGAGTGAGTGAGTGAGTGAGTGAGTGTGTGAGTGTGTGAGTGTGTGAGTGTGTGTGTGTGTGTGACTCACAGCGTCCGTTGAGGTTGTGTGTGTCCATGAAGGACAGCGCCTCGTCACAGTTGGTCCCCTGTTCAGTGTAACTCTTGTCCATGGAGTTCACCATCACCGTCATCTCCTGCCTCGTGCTCAGCGTCTCCTTGCGCTTCTTCGCCAGCTTCCTGAACATCACATTCACGGTTATTAGTTCAGCGCTTTTCACAACACACATCATATCAAAGCAGCTTTACAGAGAATGCTAAAAGTCCACAATACAGTTTACAGTGATCTGTTATCAGAGGAAACTTTTCTAAGTTATGCATTTCAGAAACGTACAAAATCACAGTTAACATCGAGGATGAAAATAGCCGAATTAGCAATACGATACGCTAATCTGAGAGGAAACACACGGGCTACACACACACACACACACACACTGCAGGAATGTTTCATCGTTTAATTCTAGATTCTGTTTCACATAATAATGAAACTTTCTGAACACAGTGAAGGAAAATCGGTGCATGATTTACTTCTAACCATTTTCTCCATTTTTACAATTAATTACAAAGAAGTGTCAAGTAACATTGAATTAAGCATAAAAAAACTGAATAGTATGTTCATGTACTGCGATGAGCTTTATTTACAGTCGTTTTCTACAGTCCAGATGTGCTTTCTGGATTTAAGATTGTAAATGAGGAAGAGTTGAACATGTATTCGTGAAGAAAGCACTCGAGCTGGTTCAGCATTAAAGTCATCAAAAGAGGCTAATTTCAATAACCAGGGCCTGATTAATATGGCGGCGTTAACCTCCCAATTAAACCTAATTTAACTTTAATCAATGCGCTATAGGGAGCTTTCTGTGATTACAGCCTGTTCTCCAACATACAGACCGAACGAACGAACGAACGAACATATGCAGCTCCAAACACACCAAACATCTCCTGATCACGAGAATAAAGAATTGTAATAGAGTTCTGCTTCAGCTGATCTATAACTCAAATATGCAAATTCACTTGGCCTGCCTTTGATCCACTGCATGAGGAAATGCAAATGAGGCCAAATTGAGTATTGATAAAACTCAGTTCAGTATTGATTCAGTTCAGTTCAGTGTTGATTCAATTCAGTTCAGTATTGATTTAATTCAGTTCAGTGTTGATTCAGTTCAGTTCAGTTCAGTGTTGATTCAGTTCAGTTCAGTGTTGATTCAATTCAGTTCAGTATTGATTTAATTCAGTTCAGTGTTGATTCAGTTCAGTTCAGTTCAGTGTTGATTCAGTTCAGTTCAGTGTTGATTCAGTTTAGTTCAGTGTTGATTCAATTCAGTTCAGTGTTGATTCAATTCATTTCAGTTCAGTATTGATTTAATGCAGTTCAGTGTTGATTCAATTCAGTTCAGTGTTGATTCAATTCAGTTCAGTATTGATTTAATTCAGTTCAGTGTTGATTCAGTTCAGTTTTGTTTCAATTTAGTTCAGTGTTGATTCAGTTCAGTTCAGTGTTGATTCAGTTCAGTTCAGTGTTGATTCAGTTCAGTTCAGTGTTGATTCAATTCAGTTCAGTGTTGATTTAATTCAGTTCAGTGTTGATTCAATTCAGTTCAGTATTGATTCAATTCAGTTCAGTATTGATTTAATTCAGTTCACTGTTGATCCAGTTCAGTGTTGATTCAATTCAGTTCAGTGTTGATTCACTTCAGTTCAGTATTGATTCAATTCAGTTCAGTGTTGATCCAGTTCAGTGTTGATTCAATTCAGTTCAGTTCAGTGGTAATTCAGTGTTCAGTTAATATATAGAACGAACGAACACATGCAGCTCCAAACACACCAAACATCTCCCGATCACGAGAATAAAGAGTTGTAATTGAGTTCTGCTTCAGCTGATCTATAACTCAAATATGCTAATTCACTCGGCCCACCTTTGATCCACTGCATGAGGAAATGCAAATGAGGCCAAATTAGCCAGCCAATCTGTGGGAGAGGAATTAGCATGTGGAGGAGGGGCTCCACGCCTGAGGCCTCGACTTTCCCAAAGCGGATCTGGAGGTAATTTCAAATGAGATCTTGGAAACCGAGCCAAACCACAAAGTAAGGAGATGCACGAAGTTTCTACAAACGACAAACTCTATTAAAGCCAAACTGAGATCATGAACATCCACGGACGACATGATTGATGAGCAAAGCCGACGGGTTACACCGCTATATGAGATTATGACTCGAAACAACACGCCGAAACTCCATTAGGACAGAGTTCAGTTCACAATCTGCGTTGGATAAAGCTCTATTTCTACAGCACTTTATATAACAGACGGTTTCAATGCAGATTCAGTTCAGTTCAGTGTTGATTCAATTTAGTTTAGTGTTGATTCAATTCGGTTCAGTGTTGATTCAGTTTAGTTCAATAACTGTAAAGTTAATTAATTATGAAATGAGTTTAATTCAGCTATAAGCAGCTCTACAGTTCAGTTCAAAATACACATTTAAATTCAATTCCCACATAAGCTCTACATCTGAGGGTCTCACAAGTGTAGTCAAATTCTATTTTGCACTGACCCTCATTTCTGAATCTATTTGATAATATTTTGTGAATTAAACAGTTTATTAACTCATCTCATATCTGGAAGACGGGGATCATTCAGTGTTTTGAAAGTGTGAAAATACTTCATTTAAAGAGTAATGACTTAACACATTCACTCACACACTCACTCACACACACACACACACACACACACACACTCACTGACTCACTGACTCACTCACTCACTCACTCACTCACTCACTCACTCACACTAACTCACTCACTGACTCACTTACTGACTCACTCACACTAACTCACTCACACTAACTCACTCACTGACTCACTCACTCACTCACACTGACTCACTCACTCACTCACTCACTGACTCACTCACACTAACTCACTCACACTAACTCACTCACTGACTCACTCACTCACTCACACTGACTCACTCACTCACTCACTCACTGACTCACTCACACTCACTCACTCACACTAACTCACTCACTGACTCACTCACTCACTCACTCACTCACTCACTCACTCACTCACTCACTCACTCACTCACTCACTCACTGATTCACTCACTCACTGATTCACTCACTCACTGATTCACTCACTCACTCACTCACTCACTCACTCACTCACTCACTCACACGCACACACACACATATATTAAGTTTTCTGGGGAAATAAAAATGAAGAGAGTTTTTGCTTAAAACTAGCAAAATGATCTGCCAGTGGGGTAAGAAATATAATGTTAAACACAAGAAAAGATTTTTCTTACCCCAGTGGCAGATCATTTTGCTAGTTTTAAGCAAAAACTCTCTTCATTTTTATTTATTTTGCCCAGAAAATAAGACATAATATCTAATTACTCATCTAGTAAATGCTTCTTAATTTTTGAATTTTTAGATATTTGGACTGGAAACAAGACAAAAATACTGAATAAGAAAAGCATTTTTTGCAGTGCACACACTCACTCACTCACTCACACACACACACACACACCTAATTGACTGACTCCTGCGGAGGAAACACACACTTCAAAGTCTGACGGCACACTGGAGATCGAGGTTATTGTTTTCTCACACATTTCAGTGGCTATTTCCAGCCTTTAGCGTGCGTGTCCGAAACAAAAGCATCTTCATTAGAGGCGTTCGGACACTGGGAACAGTGGGGAATTGTGGGTATCGTGCAGCGCGCTGGACTGGGATCAGTCGACGATCGAGACCCAGCAGAGACTAAAGACACTTCGAGTCACTGTGAGTCACTACAATGAAACTAGAGAACTGAAAAACTGAAGCGTGTCGAAGAACACGTGAGATAATGCAGATTAACACTGAGATTTAATGGAATTAATTACTGGTTAGAGTTTCAGATTTAACCAGATGTCAAATTAAAGCTTTATTTGACTAGGATATTAAGTCTTGTTTAAAACTGAAATGTATCAAAATGAAGTGAGTTTGTGCTTAAAACGAGAACAAATGGAGTCAGAATTTTTTTTCATCAAATAAATTTTTCATCAAACAAGTCTTAATATCTTCAGTCATTTTGCTTCTTCTCCAGTAAATGAATCTTGATTTAAGAATGTTTAGATATTTGTGCTGGAGAACGAGACAGAAACACTGAGGAAGAACATCATTATTTGTGCATTACAATATACAAAAGGAGATGGAAATATGACGGGAGCCCCAGTGCTGATGGAGGACTGGAAACACTCCGGTATATGATTTGCGTGGATTTAATATTTTAATATTTTTGTGTGTGACTGGATCGAGTCTCCAGATCCCTCTCTTCATTCTCTCTGTCGCTCATCAGGATTCAGTGAAACAAATGTGCTGGTCTTGTTCCAATTACTGTTCTGTGTGTGTGTGTGTGTGTGTGTGTGTGTGAGAGAGAGAGAGAGAGAGAGAGAGAGAGTGAGAGTTTGTTAGTGTCAGTGTATGTGTGTGAGAGAGTGAGTGAGTGTGTGTGTCTGTATGAGTGTGTGTGTGAGTGAGTGAGTGTGTGTGTGTGTGTGTGTGTGTGTGTGTGTGTGTGTGTGTGTGTGAGTGAGTGAGTGAGTGTGTGTGTCTGTATTCGAATGAGTGAGTGTGAGTGTGTGTCTGTATTAGTATGTGTGAGTGTGTGTGTGTGTGTGTGTGTGTGTGAGTGTGTATGTGTGTGTCTGTATTAGTATGTGTGAGTGTGTGTGTGAGTGTGAGTGTGTGAGTGTGTATGTGTGTCTGTATTAGTATGTGTGAGTGTGTGTGTGAGTGTGAGTGTGTGTGTGTGTGTATGTGTGTCTGTATTAGTATGAGTGAGTGTGAGTGTGTGTCTGTATTAGTATGTGTGAGTGTGTGTGTGTGTGTGTGTGTGTGAGTGTGTGTGTGTGTGTCTGTATTAGTATGTTTGACTGTGTGAGTGTGTGTCTGTATTGGTATGTGAGAGTGTGAGTGTGTGTGAGTGTGTGTCTGTATTAGTATGTGTGAGTGTGTGTGTGAGTGTGTGTGTGTGTGTGTCTGTATTAGTATGTGTGTGTGAGTGTGTCTGTATGTGTGAGTCTGTGTGTGAGTGTGTGTGTGTGTGTGTGTGTGAGTGTGCGTGTGTGTGAGTGTGTGTGTGTGTGTGTGTGTGTGTGTGTGTGTGTGTGTGTGTGTGTGTGTGATGCTCCACAGTCACTGATGGGAAAATTAAAATCTCAGGGGTTTGTCGGACAAAAGGTTTGAGAATCGCTGCGCTAGAACGAATCATTTAGAGCAGTTCACTGAAAAGATTCGTTCATGAATCAAACGAACGCTCTCTCGCTCCACCCGTCTCTCTTTATTGAGCCACTTTCTGTTGCAGCTTTTATTGCACAGTTGGACCGGGGTGAAATATCCTCGAGACCTCGGCGCTCTCGGCCTGTCACAGTATGAGTGTGTTAATACGCTCTCCGCCTCTCATGCTGTGAGTGTGTGTTGATGGGCTCCTCGGGGACACCGCTGACAGGAGAGGTGAAACTGTCCGGCGGATTGATCACATGACAGAAACAGGAGCATTATAAAGCTGAATCCTGCACCACTCCTGTGCCTGCACACCGGTGAACACACACACACGTCAATCATCCGTCGAGCGGACGCACAGGAGGACTTCAGTGTGTGTCTGAGAGCCGTTCCTGAGACGAGAACACACTCTGAAGATCCTAATGACTGACAACAGCACAGTTATGATTGACACTCTCACTGCCATATTAAATCAATACTGGACTGGAAGAAACTTGGCCGAGTGTGTGTGTGTGTGTGTGTGTGTGTGTGTGTGTGTGTGTGTGAGTGTGTGTGTGTGTTATTTCTAAATAAACAGGGATGGAAGTCATGAGAAATCGATTTGTTGCTGATTCCAGTTCCACTTCATTCTACTTCCATTCACCACTACGGTAAAACTTTACAATTAGCTTATATTTTAGTTAACTACATTAGTTAAAGGAATAGTTCACTTTAAAATTAAAATTCTGTCATCATATACTCACCCTCATGTTGTTTCAATCCTTTATGAATTTATTTCTTCTGCTGAACAGAAAGGAAGATATTTAGAAGAATGTCAGTAACCAGACAGTTTCTGGGTCTCATTCACTTTCATAGTATATTTTTTTCCTATTATGGAAGTCAATGGGACCAGAAACTGTCTGGTTACTGACATTCTTCTAAATATCTTCCTTTCTGTTCAGCAGAAGAAATAAAGGTTTGAAACAACATGAGGGTGAGTATATGATGACAGAATTTTCATTTTAAAGTGAACTATTCCTTTAACATTTGGATATTGTGAGATCTGTGACGTCACACAAGCAAATACATTTGCATATTCCCGCCTCCAGAGCAAGACATAGACAAATAGTTACATTATCGCATCATAGGCCCCGCCCACTGGTGTTCAGTATCTTAACGACTGACACTGATACAGTATACAGATGTGTGTTCAGATTATAATGACTAATGATTATAATTTGATATAATTTGATTATAATTATTATAATGCAAGTATAAAATACTTTTATAATGCATTACATATAAAGGCTTTAAGTTATCATAAAGACTATAATAGTATTTACTGTTTGGTGTTCACAATTGCATTCAGTCCATAACTATTTATTCTCCACAGCAGAGCAGAATAAACGGGAAACACTAAGCGCATTTTCAATTGGTTTCAGTATTTTGGGAACTGGTTTTAAACACAAACCAGTTCTTCATTCCCACCTCTAAAAATATGCAAACGCTCAACATGATAAACAAACAAACAAACAAACAAACAAACAAACAGTGCAGAGCAAGCATCCATTAAACACGTGTTAGGAAAACTGAAAATATTAGGATGATGGGCTTCATTTGCATGCAAAAAACACCAACCATGCAGGAAAACTCAAGCAGAATGACGGGAGCGTGTAGAGATTGGGATTAATGCTTATGGAGCGACAATGATGATGATGATGATTGAGATGAAGAGATGCTCAGTTGGGGATATTTGGGATATTTAATTTAATTAATCAATCAACAATACTATTGATCAGCATTACCAAACGTGGACGTTTTCCACTAGAAACAAACATTGATGTATTATTTTAATTTAATACTGTGAAGCTGCTTTGATACAATCTGTATTGTGAAAAGCGCTATATAAATAAACTTGACTTGACTTAATTTTAGGTTAGGGAAAAGTACGTTTTCCCATCCCTGTGCTGGGCAAGACAAGGAGAATTATCCTCGGGAAAGTTTTTATTCCAGTTATCTACAAGTAGAATGAGCTTGTATATCAATCACATCTGTAATAATTAATAATAATAATAATAATAATAATAATAATAAATAATCACGGTTCTGATTTGAGGAGGTACAGCATTCACAGACAGGCAATTCACAGCAAACGATGAAAAATCACATCAAAACTTCAATATCGATCTCATTCGGTCATAATATCACAAACAGTTTGAAAATATTGCAGGTCGAGTGTTGATTGTGTTGTGTCTGGAGGGTCGTAAGATGCGAGCGCACGGGTCAGTCATGCAGGGTTGAACACAGCGTGACACTAACAGTGTACAAAGGTGTTTTACTTACAGGTAGTAAGTGTAGGACTGATAGGTTCTCCTGCCCAGTGGGGTGGTGGAGGGGTTTAAGCAGTGGAGGGGGATGAAGATGGAAGGAAAGAAAAAGTAAAAAATATTAATGTTTGAAAACGATATATAAAATGAACACAAGCAGACATGGTGGCATACGTGTGAGAGAGAGAGAGAGAGCGAGCGATTCCTGGCATGCGTGATGTTTATAACACAAACCTTAACGCTGAACCCATCAGCCCATCTTCCACTGACCTTATACTGTAAATATATACATATATATATATATATATATACATATACTGTGTGTATTTTTGTTTTTGTGTGGATGGATCAACAAGTTTAAGACCCAAAACTTATACACTACTACCAGTCAAAAGTTGTTCTGCTCTCCAAGGCTGTGTTTATTTGATCAAAAATACAGTAAAAACAGTGAAATATTATTCTAATGTAAATCATCTGTTGTCTATGTGAATATATAGTAAAGTGTAATTTATTCCTGTGATCAAAGCTGAATTTTCAGCATCATTACTCCAGTCTTCAGTGTCACATGATCCTTCAGAAATCACTCTAATATGATGATTTGATGATCAAGAAACATTTATGAATATTATCAGTTAATAAATTACACTTTACTATATATTCACATAGAAAACAGATGATTTACATTAGAATAATATTTCAAAATGTTTACAGTATCAGCATTAGTGAGACTTACATTAAAAAAAAATCATAATTATTATAAACTTTAGATCTGCTCTGCCTCTCCAATCTCTCAGTAAACATTCATAAGTGCATTAATAAGGACGATGTCATGTGTGAAAGAACACACATCAGAACACACTGTACATTAGCAATGAAAGCAACATTAATTCACCGCACTGCATTTCTCAGGATGTAATTAGACGAATATGCAAAAACATGAGGTGTGAATGACCAGAGAACATCCGAACATCCGCACGCTTTCCTTTCTAATCCAATTCAGCAAATAAACCAAACAGATGCAAGAGATTCATCACACTCGTTCATTTGATTAAGGAATATTGAAGCAGATTCAATCCAGTGAATCCGGTGTTTGGGGTTATTGAACGTGTGTGTGTGTGTGTGTGTGTGTGTGTGTGTCTCTCCACGTAAACGACAGAAAAGCAGATCCACACTGAGAAACCAGCGCTTCTCAATCTGTGTTTGTTATAAAAACAAATAACTCAAAAACATCGTGTTATAGATCTTTATACTTTAGTGTTTTGCAGCAGTTTAATTAAGACAATGCTCATTTAAATAATGCACAGTTGAGAAGCACTGCTTAATTTACATTTACACATGCAGAACCAGACGCTTCACCGCAACAACAACATCATTATTTACATCTTTTAAATGCTGTGCCAGTAGGACATTTTACATTTCAAAATATTCCTTTTGCAAATCTTGCAATAACGCAGAAGATTAGATCAATGTCACTGAGTCCGCCTGGGATTCACTGCAAAACATTATGAGGTTCTTCCTCTGTATTGTTTTCCAGCACAAATATATAAATATTCTTCAATCAAGATACATTTACTAGATACATTTATGAAAAATGTATCAAGCAAGACCGGCTCAGGTCATGTGATCTGGAGACCCCTGCTCCGGCTCAGGTCATGTGATCAGGAGACCCCTGCTCCGGCTCAGGTCATGTGATCTGGAGACCCCTGCACCGGCTCAGGTCATGTGATCAGGAGACCCCTGCACCGGCTCAGGTCATGTGATCTGGAGACCCCTGCACCGGCTCAGGTCATGTGATCTGGAGACCCCTGCACCGGCTCAGGTCATGTGATCAGGAGACCCCTGCACCGGCTCAGGTCATGCGATCAGGAGACCCCTGCACCGGCTCAGGTCATGTGATCAGGAGACCCCTGCACCGGCTCAGGTCATGCGATCAGGAGACCCCTGCACCGGCTCAGGTCATGTGATCAGGAGACCCCTGCACCGGCTCAGGTCATGTGATCTGGAGACCCCTGCACCGGCTCAGGTCATGTGATCTGGAGACCCCTGCACCGGCTCAGGTCATGCGATCTGGAGACCCCTGCACCGGCTCAGGTCATGTGATCTGGAGACCCCTGCACCGGCTCAGGTCATGTGATCTGGAGACCCCTGCACCGGCTCAGGTCATGTGATCTGGAGACCCCTGCACTGACTGCTGTTTATATACGTATATAACATATCTGATCTAGTAAATATGGAGCAAATAAACAGATATATGTGCTTACAGGCGTATGAGTGTCTCGTGTCCCACAATCACTGATCTACTGAGATTTCTCCATTGAGATGGAGAAGGGTCAAAGGTCAAAGGTCACAGGCCATTACACTCCATTTTAACAGGGCTTATCAACATAATTAGATTAATAATTCAGAGTTTATAGATAACGCGGATGGAGCCGGATTAAAGGTCAGGTGGAAATTGGAAAGAAAATCTATTATTAAAATCTCCAGACAACTGAAGATCTGCGGTTTTCCACAGTTTTGGACACTCCTGCTCATTCCTCATTAATATTAATGTCCAGATTACAATAACTGTTATATAACTCTTCCGGTTGGATTGCAGTGTAAAAAGTGACTAACATGAAATACTTTAGAAAGGTCTGGTTGAGAATGTTTTTAATAGTTTTAGTTAACGATCATAACCCTGGTTAATGCATTAACTAACAATGAGCAAAACAATTGTTACAATATTTATTAGTCTTTATCAACATTATTTGATTAAAAACATATGTTTATTGAAATAAAGCTGAAATAAAATAAAATATAAATATCAATTGAAAAACTTAAACTAAACAAAAATTTGAAATGTTGACTTTTGGTAATAAACTGAAATAAGTTGAAGCACTGGAAATAAATAAAACTAAACTGAAATACAAATAAATTAAACCTAAAAAGAAAGAAATATATATATATATAAATAAATAATGAAAAAAGCACATAATGAAATGACTAAACATCTAACTAAAATTAACATGAAAATAAAACTTATAAACAATATTAATTAAACTACAATAAAATTTAAATAAAAAAATATAAAATAACACTGGCATTAAAGCCCCAAACTAATCTCATGCATTTAAGCGGAGATCCAAACAGTCACGCGTGTCCAAAGTTTTGCTTTCTGATGCGTCGTCACTCTTAACCGCGGTAAAACCAGCGTAACAGATCATCATCAGTGTGTGTGTGTGTGTGTGTGTGTGTGTGTGTGTGTGTGTGAGAGGGGCTCACCGTTTCTTCATGAGCAGCACGACGCCGAGGAAGATGATGACGAAGAGCAGTATTCCTGCGATGACTCCTGCGATCTTCACCGTGTGGTCGGTCTGTTTCTCCGGCTCCACCGCGTTCGGTTTGTGCGTCGCTAACCCTGAGGTCAAAGGTCAAAGGTCAAACACCCGATGGTTTA
>CM040771.1:46372383-46392383 GCA_022829085.1 Abramis brama | reverse complement strand
CTGTAGTTAATCAAATTACAAACCTGCACACCGCCTGTCCTTTCCTGGGGTTCCTCGGTCTATCCATCCATCCATCCATCCATACCTAAATATCAATCCATCCATCCATCCATCCATACCTAAATATCAATCCATCCATCCATCAATATAAATCCATCCATCCATCCTTCCATCCATTCCTAAATATCAATCCATCCATCCATCCATCATCCATAAATATCAATCCATCCACCCATCCATCCATCCATACCAAAATATCAATCCATCTATCTATCATCCATCCATACCAAAATATCAATCCATCCACCCATCCATCCATCCATACCAAAATATCAATCTATCCATCCATCCATCCATCCATACCAAAATATCAATCCATCTATCCATCCATCCATCCATACCAAAATATCAATCCATCTATCCATCCATCCATCCATACCAAAATATCAATCCATCTATCTATCATCCATCCATACCAAAATATCAATCCATCCACCCATCCATCCATCCATACCAAAATATCAATCTATCCATCCATCCATCCATCCATACCAAAATATCAATCCATCCACCCATCCATCCATCCATCCATACCAAAATATCAATCCATCTATCCATCCATCCATCCATACCAAAATATCAATCCATCCACCCATCAATATAAATCCATCCATCCATCCATACCTAAATATCAATCCATCCATCCATCAATATAAATCCATCCATCCATCCTTCCATCCATTCCTTAATATCAATCCATCCATCCATCATCCATAAATATCAATCCATCCACCCATCCATCCATCCATACCAAAATATCAATCCATCCATCCATCCATCCATCCATACCAAAATATCAATCCATCTATCTATCATCCATCCATCCATACCAAAATATCAATCCATCCACCCATCCATCCATCCATCCATCCATCCATACCAAAATATCAATCCATATATCCATCCATCCATACCAAAATATCAATCCATCCACCTATCCATCCATCCATACCAAAATATCAATCCATCTATCCATCCACCCATATATCCATCCATCCATCCATCCATACCAAAATATCAGTCCATCTATCTATCATCCATCCATCCATACCAAAATATCAATCCATCCACCTATCTATCCATCTATCCATCCATCCATACCAAAATATCAATCCATCCACCTATCTATCCATCAATCCATCCATCCATCCATCGCTAAATATCAATCCATCCATCCATCAATATAAAATCCATCCATCCATCTTTCCATCTATACCTAAATATCAATCCATCCATCCATCCATCCATCCATCCATCCATCAATATAAAATCCATCCATCCATCTTTCCATCTATACCTAAATATCAATCCATCCATCCATCCATACTTAAATATCAATCCATCCATCCATCCATACTTAAATATCAATCCATCCATCCATCCATACTTAAATATCAATCCATCCATCCATCGCACAAAAGTGTCAGAGGGAGTGGCCTGTGGATCTTTAACCAATAAGATTACTAGCCAATCACAATCAGTCTTTGCCTGTCAATCATTTTGCACATTTGTGGGGGTTTGAAGTCTAATATAGTCATAGAGTTATTGGATGCCTCGAACATCAAAAAGGTGCTTCAACAAAACACACTCTCTCTCTCTCTCTCTCTCTCTCTCTCTCTCTCTCTCTCTCTCTCTCTCTCTCTCTCTCTCTCTCTCTCTCTCTCTCTCTCTCTCTCTCTCTCTCCATCTCTCTCTCTCTCTCTCCTTCAGTTTGAGGCGTCACTTTCAGTTGCGTCTGATATGTGTGAAATAGTCAGTGCAGAAATAAATTCTTTGACACTCTTTGAATGATCTGCTCTGCTGCATGATAATACATTACCATCCTACGGCATGCTGGGTAAAGGTGATCTCTGCCAGCGCTTCAGTTTGGAGATGAAATATAATGTGATCAATTATTTAAGCCAATGAGAGACAGTGAAGGTGAAAGGGGAAGATAATTAGCACCTGATCTCACACTGAGGTCAAAGTTCAGAGGTCAAAGAGCAAATCAAGGCCTCAATGGAGGTCTATCCTGATTACAGATGAACGAGAGAGAGAGAGAGAGAGAGAGAGAGATGTGTGTGTAAAACACTCTGGAAACACACTAACAGAAGTAATGAGATTTAAAAGCATATGGGAATATAATATGAACAAGTGAAGTATGACGAAAGATGTCTCTATGAAACCCCTCTGAAAAACACACTGTGCTCTGATTGGTCGGCTAGAGCAGTGTGTTGTGATTGGTCGAGCGCTTTGAGCGTGTTTGGGAAATGTCCCGCCCCTTACCATAATCGCCAGTTTCAGCCATAGACTGTAAATAAATATGTGCGTAGTGTGTGTGACGTCACCCGTAGTGTTTCTGAAGAGCGTTTTTGAAGCCCAAAGTGGGCGGAGCCAGCCGTCGCCATCTTGGCCGCGCGTCACTCGCGGATAAACGAAAATGTGCAGCGAGGCGGATTAGCTGAGGTGACGTGACGCTAACACACAGCAGACAAACGTCTAGTAGTGAAATCAGCGGCAATCCACCTGTTACTCAAGTGGCCACGCCCTTAATTATGCAGAAATTTAAGGCTTAAAGGGTTAGTTCACCCAAAAATTTTAATTCTGTCATTAATTACTTGTGTCGTTATGTCGTTTCAACTCCGTAAGACCTTCGTTCATCTTCGGAACACAAATGAAGATATTTCTGATGAAATCTGACAGCTTTCTGTCCCTCCATTGAAAGCAATGTCATTGCAACTTTCAAGGCCCAGAAAGGTGGTAAAGACATAGTTAAAATAGTCCATGTGACTACAGTAGTTCAACCTTAATGTTATGAAGCGATGAGAATACGTTTTGTGCACAAAAAACCCCCAAAATAATGACATTATTCAACAATCTCGTCTCTTCCATGTCCTTTTCCTACGCTGTTGACAGTGCAGCGCTTCTGGGTTTAAGTCAGAACCGGTCTTGTGTGTGATGATGACCCAGAAACTAGCCAATAATGAGCCGATGTTCTGACGTAGAACCCAGATATCCCAAATATCTTCATTTGTGTTCTGAAGAGGAACGAAGGTCTTACGGGTTTGGAACGACATGAGGGTTGGTAATTAATGACAGAATTTTCATTTTTGGGTGAAATAACCCTTTAATATAATTTAAACGGATGAATTATAAAAAAATTCACCCCCTCACAGTCGTCATGAAGGGCAAAATTAGCAATACAGACCAAAACCACTTTTTGCACCAGACTGTAAACATGTTTTTTTCTTCTGTAAAGTTGGGAATATTAACATGGAGCTCTATGGGATTGAGTCTCTTCTGCAGCCGATCTCTAGTGGCCAGTCGATGAACTGCAGTTTAACTCACTTCAGTGTTAGATTCAAGAGGGGTTGCCGCTTGGTTTCAACACACTACTAACTAACTCAACCAGGCCCAACCCCTTTATTCTGCGCAGTAATTATTATAATGAGGAATACTGTGAGTGTGCGTTCCCAGAAGAAACTCAAGACTACAATGGAGGCGTTTCATGAGTTCAGAAACTCTGATATAGAGAAGAACTCCTGGAGGGACTTTAATTGTAGAGTGTTACCAACGGTTTTTAACTTCCAAAATGCATCTAGAAGTGCTATAATGTGATCTATATGTGTGTGTGAGGGCTGGAGCAGGTGTGTAATGGGATGAGACCTGCACAGGAACCAATTTCCACATCTGAACCCAGTAATGTCCCTCTTCCTTCTGTTACTGTGGAAACCGAGGATCCGCTCGCCCATCATCCCACTTATTATTCCGCATAAATTCAGCTTTATTTCTGAGGTGTGACGTGTGTGTGAATGTGAGTGCTGTCAGCGCCGACTCGGCCGCGGGTCGAGACGGAGAACGGAGGATCCGAACACCACCTGCCTCTGACGATCCTCATCCGTGATCAGAGAGACGTCGCTGTTATTAATCACACCAGTGTGAAACCAGAGCCCGTCTACGGAGAGCCTGGCCACTCCCTATTAAGTCCTATTGTTCCGAATTTTGGTTGTAGTTCCACCAGAGTTCCACTGGGGGCGATCACCCATGAGTGCAGAATGAATGGGAGTCTATGGAGCTAGACGGCTAAATGTGTCTCTTTCACCCGATTGCCGTTGAGAAATCTCAGATTTGATTGTAGGTTTTGCAAGTTCAACATGGGTTATAGGTCGAAAGTTGAATGAACGAGTACTTATGTCCTTTCGATTTCTTACAGGTTGAGTTGTTGTTGCCCATAACACGCTAGCATTCTGCTAATGAACGCTGATTGGTCAGTGAAGGACTGATTACGACCAGAGAAACCGCTTGATGGCATCGTGGCGTCCGAAGCGGGACCAGAAACAACAAAACAGAAACTCTTCTAGCACGTGTGTTTGCCTGTGTCAGCTGTGTTGTGTGTTTGCCAGTGTCGGCTGTGTTGTGTGTTTGCCAGTGTCGGCTGTGTTGTGTGTTTGCCTGTGTCGGCTGTGTTGTGTGTTTGCCTGTGTCGGCTGTGTTGTGTGTTTACCTGTGTCAGCTGTGTTGTGTGTTTGCCAGTGTCGGCTGTGTTGTGTGTTTGCCTGTGTCAGCTGTGTTGTGTGTTTACCTGTGTCGGCTGTGTTGTGTGTTTGCCTGTGTCGGCTGTGTTGTGTGTTTGCCAGTGTCGGCTGTGTTGTGTGTTTGCCTGTGTCAGCTGTGTTGTGTGTTTGCCTGTGTCAGCTGTGTTGTGTGTTTGCCTGTGTCGGCTGTGTCGTGTGTTTGCCTGTGTCGGCTGTGTCGTGTGTTTGCCTGTGTCGGCTGTGTCGTGTGTTTGCCTGTGTCGGCTGTGTCGTGTGTTTGCCTGTGTCGGCTGTGTCGTGTGTTTGCCTGTGTCGGCTGTGTCGTGTGTTTCCTTGTGTCGGCTGTGTCGTGTGTTTGCCTGTGTCAGCTGTGTGTGTCAGCTGTGTTGTGTGTTTGCCTGTGTCAGCTGTGTTGTGTGTTTGCCTGTGTCAGCTGTGTTGTGTGTTTGCCTGTGTCGGCTGTGTCGTGTGTTTCCCTGTGTCGGCTGTGTCGTGTGTTTGCCTGTGTCAGCTGTGTTGTGTGTTTGCCTGTGTCAGCTGTGTTGTGTGTTTGCCTGTGTCAGCTGTGTTGTGTGTTGTGCGACACAACCTGAGAGTCGGCGACAATTAAGCTCATTTTAATCAAGAAAAATTAGATGCAAAATGAACATTTATACTTCGCAAAAATAAACGAAATACTAAATATCACGTCAAATACGAAAACGCACTTACATTTGACTCTTATAGGCTTTATTCTGTAAACGTTCTGAATTTAAAGTAGTTCCATTTCACAAAACAATCGGTCAAAACAGCAAGAGAGTGACTGCAAAAAATATTAATAATAATAATTCTTATTCAGTATTAATAAGAAAATATTATTAAGTGAGTATCCAAACATTCTGAAGTCAAGATACATTTACTGGAGAAGCAAAACGACTGAAGATATTAAGTTTGAAATGAAGTGAGTTTGTGTTTAAAACAATAACTAATATCTGCTAATAGAGTCAGAAATATGATCTTAAATCAGAGAGAAAACAAGATTATTTTTCTGACACATTTGCAGATATTAGTCCTTGCTTTAAAGTATTTTTAAAGCATGAATTATTCCTTGTAATGCACCTTATATTGCTCTCATGAATGATTGTAACCACAGTTATAATACATTATAACACTTCTCTATTCATTCTTACAGCTTTAGAATGTATAATGCATTAAAACACACGACACACAAACAATTTCAGACGTAACGAGGAATCTGCTAATATTATAATGCATTTTAACTTTGGTTACAATTATTTATGAAATGATTATAATGTGCATTATGAATACTTTTATTATTCATAATTATAGATAAAGGCTTTCAGTAAAGTGTTACCAATCATCTACTAACTAAAGTTGGTGACCCTGAAAACACACACACACACACACACACACACACACACACACTAATTTAAATAAAATGAAACACTACATTTATGAAATATTGATATTGTTTTGTGCAGTTATGACTGTTTTAGACGCTTACGTTCCAAACGGACCCGGGAATGAAACGGGTGTGTAGAGTTTAGCACTGCATTCGGAGGGTTAAACTCAAACTGTTGTGTGTGTGTGTGTGTGTGTGTGTGTGTATTGAGTTTCGGAACCTAAAAGGAGAATTTGGAGGCGATCTGGATGTGTAATGAGCTTGTTTACACACCATCTGTAACAGAAATATGCAGCTAATGTGTGATTAAGCAGATCTGATGAGTCTTCAGCATCGATCGCGTCAGGAAGAGCCGGAGTCGCTCGAGTCTCCGAGGAAAACTCACAATCACTCCCAGAGCGACTCAAACTAATGAATGAAAACCTCTAACAGCAGAGCGACCGACAGCTTTATCCCGGATCCAGACACGACACACACACACACACACACACACACGAGCGCCGACGGAGAGACAAAGAGGAAACCAGGAGGATGACGAGAGTTTCTGAGCAAAGAGAGAAGAAGAGGAACACGCACACTTTACTATAACCTTCCATTAGTTTATAATACACAGGTGTGTGAGTGTGTGTGAGGGTGTGTGTGTGTGTGTGTGTGTGTGTGTGTGTGTGTGTGTGAGAGTGAGTGAGTGAGTGTGTGTGAGTGAGTGTGTGTGTGTGTGTGTGTGTGTGTGTGTGTGTGTGTGAGAGTGAGTGAGTGAGTGAGTGAGTGAGTGAGTGTGTGTGAGTGAGTGTGTGTGTGTGTGTGTGTGTGTGTGTGAGAGTGAGTGAGTGAGTGTGTGTGAGTGAGTGAGTGAGTGTGTGTGTGTGTGTGTGTGTGTGTGTGTGTGTGAGAGTGAGTGAGTGAGTGTGTGTGAGTGAGTGTGTGTGTGAGCCCGTATGAGAGAGAGATGGAGGCTTTCTATCGGCCTGATTAAAGGGCTCTCTCTCTCTCTCTCTCTCTCTCTCTCTCTCTCTCTCTGCAAAACATCATGTTCTTTCTCAGTATTTTCGTCTTGTTTTCTTATTTTTCTGACTCCATTGGCAGATATTTGTTCTTGTTTTAAGCACAAACTCACTTCATTTTCATACATTTTTTTTACTTAATATCTTCAGTAATGTTGCTTCTTCTCCAGTAAATGTCTCTTGATTTATGAATGTTTAGATATTTGTGCTGGAAAACGAGACAGAAACACTGAGGAAGAACATCATTATTGTGCTTGAGCATCAGTACAGTAACACAATATTGTTTTCATAGCCTTTGTCTTTAATATATGTGTGTGTGTGTGTGTGTGTGTGTGTGTGTGTGTGTGTGTGTGTGTGTGTGTGTGTGTGTGTGTGTGAGTGTGAGTGTGTCTCGCTGCACTGGAGGGTTTTTCAGTGAGACAAAAGACACATATTAAAGATAAAATATTAGTTGCATTTGTTTTTAAGAATTCGTAAGAAATTTTAACTGGAAAACAAGGTAAAAAGAATAACTCAAAACGTAAGGGTTTTTTGCAGTGTGACACAACTGTTGTTGATATGAAATATTACAGTATAAGGCAATGCAATTATCTATGCTTTCTGGAACACCAATGATGCAAGAAGTGGTTTATTGAAGACACAATGTTTGTGTATACTAGAGATGAAAATGTTGGCCGATACCGATAATTCTTTACATTTGAAAGCCGACAACCGATATATTGGCCGATAAATTTGGATATACTTTGATAGCGTGTGTACATTAAACAAAAGGCTCACCATTAAAAGCCAACGTCCAAAACACTTCAACATAAATCAGACATATAGAATACAGTTTCAACCAGTGTAAGATTCCTTAACTTTTAAAATTAATTTTCCACTCTTATGGCCAACTTTCTTTATTAATAAATGGTAACACTTTTCCTCGCAGGTTTCATTTTGTTAGCATTAGTTAACATGAACCAACGATTAATGAACAATAAAGACATTTTTAAGATCAAAGTTGTATCTGTTAACATTAGTTAATGCACTGTGAACTAACACGAACACAAATATTGTATTAACTAACATTAATAAAGGTTATTATTGCTCTCTGTTAGTTCATGCATTAACAATTGAGACCTTGTTGTAAAGTGTTACCAGAAAATCTATTGCCTAATAATTTTAAAAAAATAAAATACCTAAATAATGCAAACAAGTCACTGGATAACATAGGGCTGCATATCATTTGTTAATAAACGATGTTAACATGTGCCATGGATAAATAAATAAAAAAATGAAATCACCTCTGCACGGACAATAAGGAAATTACTTTAATTAAATCATGTTGTTGATGAAAATAAAACGAGAACAAAAAAAGTGCTAGTTATTAATAATAATGCATCAATGTTTTTGCATTTTTTTTTGAAAACATTTTTAATATTACAGTAATAGTAAACATCAGGCTTACTGTGTCAGATGACGTCATTGCTGTGTGAGCGCGCGCGGACGAGCGAGAACGAGCGTTGAACTGGGAGGTTCATCAACTCAAAGATTGCAACTGAACCCAAGAATTTACAACTTTTATTACAATAGTGTGTACAATTATAATGATATGACAGTCCCAATCGTAGCTTTTACTGTTCTGCTGTTTGATTGCGCGCGCTGAGGCTGAAGAGAACGAGCACGAGGAAACTGAGGAACTTTTCTAGCGGGTTGTTTAAATCAACCAAACGCATCCTATATGAGACTAATCAGATATTTATATCACATTAACTTAATATTACGACTTATATCTGCACAAAATGACGTGAATGCACAAGCGAAGTTGCCGGTGCTGGTCAGAACGTGCACAACAACAACAGCAGAGAACACACAACGTTTTCTCTCTCTCTCTCACACACACACACACTAAATCCGCTGTAACCGATAAGAGTGAATGTTTCTCTCTGTTGTAAACATGTATTCTGTGTTCTCGAGGCGTTTGTGCCGCTGTTTCAATCACTGCGACTGAGACAGATCAGTAATCCTCTCAAAGCCAACGCCACACACACACACACACACACGTACGCGCGCGTGTCCCCTCCGGACACTACTGTTCCCACCGCACGCGTGTGTGTGTGTGTGTGTGAGAGAGAGAGAGTGTGTCGTCACAGAGATTACATGTCACATCCAATTTGTGTTTAAGGAAACGTGTGTGTGTGTGTGTGTGTGTGGGTGGATTTATGTTTCTGATTGCTAATTGCCCCAAAAAATAATGAAAAAGAACAGATTTCTTTAACTCTTGGAGTGTTTCGTCTTTGTTCGGTCTCTGTTGTGTTTCTCTCTCATCTCTGATGTGTTTCTTCAGGCCCATATCAATGACTAACATCTGCTGAGCGGCTAATCACACACACACACACACACACACACACTGTAATCCTGTCTTCTACTTGTAATGACGCTCAGAATCCATAATTATTACACAGTGTTTCCACTAGAGACCAATAAACACACACTTCACACTCATGCGACATTCATGCGAACGATACAAATAAACTGGGTAACACTTCATAACACTGTTCCGTCATTAATGAGTAACTACACCGGAACTAATGAGTTACGCACTATTAACACTCTATTAACTAACAAGAAACTCTGATTAATGAATGAGTGAGTAACAGCGCTCAGTTAAATATGGAAGATAATCAATAACTACTATTATTCACACCTCATTGAAGACTACTAACTATATACAGGTTCATAATTAATAATGCATAATTTATAATAAAAGGTAACCATAACCCGTTAGTAATAAGTCAAGTGTTACTACATCTTTCTAAAGGAACTACTAATGATTTGGATCAGTGTTTAAAGTGAAGATCATGATAATTCCCTAATATTGCCTGAAGTCTCTAGGTGTGTTTCCATTACAGATTTGCGCAAAACGTTTGCGATTTTTTCTAAATGTCGACAAAAAAGTATTGCGAAATGACGGCGTTTCCATTAACTGATGTTATGCGACTAAAACTTCTTAGTTCTCGCGATAAGTAAATCCAAAAACCATGGGAATGGACGCTGGTAGGTTTATGTACTATATCCCAGCCACTGCACTGGCCATTATTATTAATGGAAGGAGATGTGTGTGTGTGTGTGTGTGTGTGTGTGTGTGTGTGTGTGTGTGTGTGTGTGTGTGTGTGTGTGTGTGCGTGTGTTTTCAAAGCATTAATGGTGAGGAACGACCCTTATTATACTTAAGAGACGACTCGAAGACGAGACGACTCGACGCTGGCGATATGTTTATGCCCTAAATTAATGTATGATTAACTAACTGTATTTTTCTATGTTTCTATGTATTTTTTCTGAAATGCACTTTCTGTAAAGCTGCTTTGAAACAATATGTATTGTGAAAAGCGCTATACAAATAAATCTGAATTGAATTGAATTGAATTGAATACCTGTGAGCGGCTCATATGAGGAGTTTCTGGGTGTTTCTCCCTCATTTCTGCTTCGAGGTCTTGATTGTGGCATTTATTTGAGGTTTAGAATCCAGTATTCCTGTAATTCTTTTGTCTTTTATGAATTTTATAAAGAACTCGGTCTCGTTTTCTGTCCAAACACACCGCGTCATCTACATCATGTGACTGTAAATGCGCAAAAACTGTTTCCATTGCAGTTTTGCGAAATATTCCTTTTTCGAATTGCCTGAAAAACGTCCTCATGCGAGCGTGAAAACTTTTTTTTTCGATAAATGGGAGTTTTTGCGAAAATTACGTGTTTCCATTGGCCGTATTTTCAATTAGCAATTTCAATTTGCGCAATATGAAGGGTAATGGAAACGGCTACTGTAAGCTTTTGATATTTTTGTAAGATTTTGGACAGTAATTCCTTCAGATGGATTTGGTAACAATCATTACTATCAGAATCTGTATTTGTCATTATACAAAAGAGTACAACGAAGTTATATTAAATCTCCCACTTTACAAACAATAATCCTGTGCAAAAGAACACATTTCTCCTACGTATCAAATTTGACAAAATAAGTGAGAATTAGGTCACCTGATGGAGTTTTAGGACACCATTAGGCCGCTTGATGGAGTTTTTTCGGTTCCTTGCCACTGTTGCCTTTGGCTTGCTCAGTTGGGGATATTTTGGGGATATTTAATTTTATTCTATCAATCAATAAATTCCACTAGAAACAAACTTTGTTGTATTATTTTATTTTAATACTGTGAAGCTGCTTTGATACAATCTGTATTGTGAAAAGCGCTATACAAATATACTTGATTTGATTGATTTGAGAATGGCAAACAGTAAACTGGAATGTAATAATAAATATACCTTTAACAGCAATATTTGCATATCATATGCAGCACAATTGAGGTGATTTATAAGCATTTGACTATAAATAATTACAAAAGAGGCTTTTAACTCTCAGAAAGGCGTTAAAAAAGAGGCAATCACTAAAATAAACTAGAGTTCCCATGATCTTCACTTTAAACACTGATCCAAATCATTAGTAGTTCCTTTAGAAAGATGTAGTAACACTTGATTCATTACTAACGGGTTACCATTACCTTTTATTATAAATGATGCATTATTAATATTAATTATGAACCTGTATACAGTTAGTAGTCTTCAGTGAGGTGTGAATAATAGTAGTTATTGATTATCTTCCATATTTAACTGAGCGCTGTTACTCACTCATTCATTAATCAGAGTTTCTTGTTAGTTAATAGAGTGTTAATAGTGCGTAACTCATTAGTTCCGGTGTAGTTACTCATTAATGACGGAACAGTGTTATGAAGTGTTACCATGAACTGCTTTGTTAGTGAGATCAGCTCTTGGTTAATTATAATCTGATGTCACATGACACTGAGTTTGACCTCTGACCCTAGCAACCTAAAAGACAGCTAAAGCCCGCCGTAATGACCTCTGACCTCGTCTCCGGACAACACGGAGAAACACAATCACGGACGAGGGATTAGATCACAATAATCAAATCTTGCTTTTCCTATTTTCCTATTTTGTGGAAGAGGTAAAAACATGATTTGATCAGATTAGATGATTGACTGGCGGTGTAATCCAGCAGAGATTACTGCGGTAAACATCTCTGTAATTTACTACGGTACAGTCGAGCGTCAGTGTGCAATATTAAACCAGCGCTGTATAATATAATATTCTTCTGCTGAAGATGTCACCGCTTTATCCGGCTGAGACGTCACACACATGTCCAGCTTATATCATCATCACACACAGATTTACATGCTTGTTTTTGACATTCACTATTCATTTAAATGCTTTGGATATTTAATTCTTTTAAATTAAAGGATTTAAAGGGATTTAAGATAACAAGATAAGAACTAAAATATATTGTAAAGTATTTGCAATGGTTTTCTTTAAAAATATGCACATATTCACTCTTAATCTTATGCTTAATCTGCTGAAAACGGCTCTTGAATGTGTTTTGTCTCGACAAATTCAGTTATGAAATACATGGATTATTTAAATGACTATATTTTCAACTCAAAACAGTGAAATTTGACAAAATATCTGAGTAATTTGCATCACTAGACCTTATTTTTAGGTCAATTTATATATATATATATATTAGTACTGGGCAACACTTAATCATATCCAAAATAAAAGTTTGTGTTTACATAATATATGTGTGTGTGCTGCTGTGTATAATTATTTTGTATATATAAATATACACGCACGCATGTATATATATATTTTTTATTTATTTATACATAATATTATATATAAATATAAATGTTTTATATTTAAATAACATATTTTTCTTAAATATATACATGCATGTGTGTGTATTTATATATACAAAATAATTCAAATTAAATATAATTTTATATATATCTCTGTGATCAGTAAAGCCCCGCCTACTTTGATTTGATTGGCCATCATTTTCACATTGACAAGCGCTGTCAGGTTTTAGACCAGCATAAAAATTTGTTTTTTAAAACTTTTTGCCATTTAAACATTAAATAATAAATCATAATGAAGTGCAGCAAAGCAATATCAACCGTGTCAAATATTGGCCTTCTTATTGAACCTGTTTAAATGTGTCTAAACTAAAGTCACCGTGGTATCAGAAGGGATTCTCAGGGTTTATTATGAATGCTTTATCAGTGCACATTATTATTGTGTTTTCATAATTCATATTCCTGGTAATCTTAATCAGAATAAGTTCCTCTCGCAGCATCTCTTCTCTTCTCTGATGATGTGGGCGGGGCAACCTGTCACTCACATGAGATCAGCCAATAGCAAACCACAACCATCCAATCAATTCCTCACAGACACAATCAAGCCCCGCCCACATTGTTCTCGTTCCAGAAGCGTTTCTCTCAGATATACGACACAATAAAGAAGATTCATGCTTTAGATGTCACAAAAATAATGCAGAAATCTTCATTTACAGAATGCAAATCTATAAAGTGGTATTTTTGGTTTGATTTGTGGCTGAAACGTTCCCGGACACGTTCACCTGAGCGCGTGAGGCGTTTGCTAACGAGGGCCGGCGAGTGTGTGTGCAGCGCGGGGACGTTCAGGGGCCGATGTGACACCGGCAGGAGAAACACATGAAAGCGGTTCAGGGACGCGCTCTGAACACTCACACACACTTTGTTCTCCGCTTCAAAGACTGACTCACTCGGAGGAATCCAGCAACAATACAGCAGGAAAAATACCATCAAAACAGCCGGCAGAGAACAGACACACACACACACACGCTTCACACACACTTGCACTGTAAGATACGACTAATGATGGCTGTAAAAATGCTACGGTTAAACAATTAATTCTACTATATGGAAAACTGTAATAGATCTATTCATGCAAGTTTACAGTAAAACACTGTTAAATGTACCGTTTCTCGGAAATCATCTTAATGTAGCGGCTGGAGTGTATATTTGTTTTTAATGACGCTATAAGTTCGATTAAACCATCAGCATATGAGGAGAATATTTTTAAAAAAATTAAAAAATGAGGGAAGAACAAAACACTACATTTGGTTGAACTTAATCTGTGCACAACTACACAATATGGCAACAAAATATTTAATAATATTTGAATAAAGGGTGAAGATGTCAATTTCCCAAGACCGGACCATACTTCACATTTTTCATTTTAATAATTATGTTTCTTCTTAATTTTTTTTTTTTTTAAGCATTTATGCACATTACAGTTTTATATCTTACTGTAATTTACAGTGAAAAAACTATGATTAAAATCCCCTTTGAACATTTTCATCTTAATAATTAAAATTAATTATGTTTTTCTTGATTTGATTTATGTACATTACAGTTTTTTATCTTATTTTGTTGAAAGAATTTGTGCATTTTAATGTCATGTGTGTTTTGTATTTGTGCAGCTTCTATATATTAGTATTTTTCTTCAACTTGTGGAAAAGTTATGATGAACTCTGACAGCACAGAGAAAGACACATGATGTGAATCAGTAATTCTGCTGGTTTTCTCTTCATGTTAAAGGAACTACACAGACTTTAGTGTCAGCGTAGCCTTGCTGATTCAACAGAAAAGCGCTGTTTAAAATGTAATATTTTGATGTAAATTACAGTTTTAAAAATTCATATTTACAGGTTGTTCTGTGAATATGTTTACTGTTTTATACAGTATTGTTCAGCCAACCAAAGCTGACGGTGTTTCTGCAAAAACAACAGGATTTTTTCTTTTTTTTGAGAAATATTTTGAGATCAGCTGTAATCTCGTCAAATCTTTTTAGACAGGCACACTGGTGATATCGTATATGTATCTCCTATTGGTTGTAAAGCTTTTTGTAAAGTTTTTTTTTTTGTTTGTTGCTTTTTTTATTTTTTATTGCTGCTTGTAAATTGTTTTAAGTGTTTAATCTGCATGTAAGGCTCGTGACCTTGGACCATAAAACCAGTCACATGGGTCTTTTTTTTTTTAAATATAGATTTATACATCATGAATAAAATAAGCTGTCCATTGATGTATGGTTTGTTAGGATAGGACAATATTTGGGAGATACAACTATTTGTAAATCTGGAATCTGAGGGTGCAAAAAAATCGAAACATTGAGAAAATCTCCTCTAAAGTTGTTCATTTATGTTGGCGATTGTGCTGCATTCACTCACAGAAATAAATGTTTTGTATATTTACGGTAGGATCTCTACATGATCTTTACTTAATATACTCATGATTTTTGGCATGAAAGAAAAATCGATAATTTTGACCCATACAATGGCTATTTGGCTATTGCCACAGTGTGACTCGTGACTGGTTTTGTAGTCCAGGGTCACATATATAAAAATGTATGATTATAATTGTTTGTACCTGACAGGAGCTCCGCGGCTCTGGGCCGGCTTCAGCACAACCGTGACGCTGCTGTCCGTCTGGTTCAGAGGCGACTCCTGATCGTACGCCGGCATCGACGGAGCTGCAAACACACACACACACACACACACAAGCCGAATCATTCAAATGATTTAAAACGGCAACTCAAATCACTGGAGTTATGATGCAAGAACACAAACGCTGATGACTTTGTTTCATTCCTAGGCTAACACAAAAAAATAGTGTTACTGTTTTCTTTTGGTAAATAATCTTAGAGTCACTAAGAGATGACGAGATGTTGACTAGTTGTATAAAAACCAAGCCCTTCTGTCTGAAAATCAGGAAGAGATGGAAAGGCTGCTGAATCAAGACCTTCGTATTATCCATTGTCTCTTCTTCCTATGTCTTATATAAAATAAATAAGAGATCTCTTGGCAAAATCACTGGTGTCTGCTTCCATGAAATCAAACAACAGGGCAAAGCAAGATTTTTAAATCAACACTCATTTTCTCCATTGTTGCGGCTCCTCTCTTCCCAGTCTGTCAGTAACGCTCTGTTTACTTCCTGTCTCTATGAAGCCCCTCCTTCTGAAAAGCACACTGTGCTCTGATTGGTCGGCTGGAGCAGTGTGTTGTGATTGGTCGAGCGCTTCGAGTGTGTTTGGGAAATGTCCCGCCCCTTACCATAACCACCAGTTTAACACACTACTAACTAACTCAACCAGGCCCCTCCCCTTTATTCTGCGTATGAATTATTATAATGAGGAATATTGTGACGTGTTCGTTCCCGGAAGAAACTCAAGACTACAATGGAGGCATTTCAGGAGTTCAGTAACACTGACTCTGATATAGAGAAGAACTGGAGCTTCTTCATGATCATTACACACTAAACACAGATGAAGATGAAAAAAGCACAACTCAAATTTGTAGTTTCAATGAACTCAAAATTGTAACCCCCTGGTGCTCTAAAGTCATTTTTGACCGAAAAATTTTGTTATGTTTTTTTTTCCAAAAAAATGTCTTTATCGGAATGGTACGAAACTTGGTAAAGGTTTTGGCACTTGCTTTGTGAAAAAAAAAAAAAAAAAAAAATCATGGACATGATTTGAAGAGGTTTAATGGTCCTGAAAACAATAGTCCCACTTGAGCTCCTCGCGGTCAGAAATGAGCGCATTGGAAATGAATGTGAGACGAATTTCCTCTAGTGGAAGCGTTTGGTACTGCAGCCGAACAACATCTCACTGAAAGATCTTTTTTTAGATATCAAGCTCAAATTTTGAACACAACTTGTTTAGGTTTAGTGCTTTAGTGTTTAGTCAGTTTTAGATGCTGTTTCAGAGTAATGAACTGAACTGGCGATCCTGACCTGAGATCTTGGTTGTGGCCTGTGTGACGGCGGGCGGCCCGAAGCCTTTAGCCGTGCTCGCTCTGAGGGTGAAGGAGTACGTGGAGCCCGGATAAAGACCCAGGAACACGTGGCTGGTTTCATTCCCCATCTTCACCACCTTCCCGCTCTGGTTAGACAGATCCAGCACTGGGTCGAAGGAGCTGACGGCTTTATAGGAGATCTGGGAACACAAACACGCATGTTAGTAGGGCTGCCCGCTGATAGTCCACTAACCGTTTTAATAGTTTTAAACCAAAATTTTAATTAGTTGTTTAGTCGCAGAAAAAAAAAAACTTGAAAAAGTGGCGAAATCACGCAGACTGTGACGGACAGATCTGGAAATCCAATCATTCGCCTTTCATTCATCGACCATAAATATGGCTTTTTACTTGAAATATGTAAGTAGCAGCAACTTTACAAGTCGCTCTAATGTAAACATAGATAAATGTGCGCTATTATTAATTATAATATTATTATTATTAGTTTGTGTGAAGCGTTTACTGCATGACATACATCGCTTGAGTTTAACTTAAAATACTACGTCATTCTCGCTCATACAAACTGTAAAGGGTCTACTTTTATTTCTGTACACTCATAATAACAACAAAACGTTTTGCTTTTGTAAAATAATGTCAATGCTTTCTGTCAATTCGGTGTCAGTGAACTGGAGCACATCACATACATGAACCGAAACTCAGCGTACACTCGCCTCACAGACATGAGACATATATCTATAGAAAGCTTGAGATGTCTACTTTTGGATGAACAGATTTAAATGGGAAAATAAACATTCTCAGATTATGTAATCCGTATGAAATGTCCACTACTGCGGAGATGACGAGTCAGCATCGTGACTTAATCTGTGCAGCCGAAAACACCGAAAACATTACCAATAAATTATTAAAATGTTCAGACGTTTTTTTTCATGAAACATTCATAATCATTACGTTTGCCGGTGCGCTGTGGCTTTATGTTTGTATTTGTGCGCTAATTAAGCTAAACGTATTTTATATAGGCAATTAAAGGCACATTATTATGATTGATGGCTTATTAATATAACGCGACTAATGGCTAAAATGAACGACTACTAGTCGACTAGAAAAGTCTTAAGTCGAGGGCAGATCTACATGTTAGCATCACTCAAATTAATTCCAGCGTCGACCGAACAAATGATTCCACTCTATTATTTCTGAAATGCTTCAAGACCCTTTTCAATTATCAACCGGCAATAAAGAAATAAAGAAATCAATAACAGCATCCGCACTTGTGGCGGATCAGAGCAGGGAAAAGTGGGAAAGTGTCTTGCTTCTCGTATTTGAAGGGTTTTGTTCATTGCACTGAAGATGAGCGGCATTAATGAAGCGGCGCATTCGAGAACTTTCTGAAATTTCATACACTCTGTTAGCTATTAGATTCATATCACTGCATGGAGCGAGAGACTCGGGATGTGTGTGAAGATCAGACTGACGTCATCGGACAGGAACGGAGAATCTGAGGACGGGAAATCTCACTGGAAATATACAAGAGCAGAATGTCTGGAATCAGAGAGAGAGAGAGCGAGAGAAAAAAGAAAGGAAAGGAAGGATCAGGTTCCCTTGATAAGAGGAAAAAAAGCCCAAACTGTCCTTTTGAAATCACGGCCCGTCAGAGAGTCTCAGTTTGAACTCTTTGATACTGTCAAATCAAAGGCTGGACAGTTGAGTCTACAGTTATTCCCGTCTGACTATGTGATCAGTAGCGCGCACACACACACACACACACGCACACACACACACACACACACACACACGTATGTTAGACCCTTTACCGCCTAAGCCATTGAAAGAGATGCTTCCAGAGGTCATAGATCCTCTTCTTAATATCATTAATCCATCAATGTCATTAGGATATACAACATTTTTTAAATGGTTATTATTAAGCCTCTTATTAAAAAAACGCAACTTGATCCAGGAGAATTATTCAATTACAGGCCGATCTCGAATCTGCCTTTTCTGTTAAAGATACTAGAAAAGGCAGTATCCTCACAACTATTTTCCTTTTTAGAAAGAAATGATATTTGGAGGATTTCCAGTCAGGATTTAGACCGTACCATAGTACTGAGACTGCTCTCATTAGAGTTACAAATGATTTGCTCTTATCATCCGATCGTGGTTGTGTCTCTCTATTAGTGTTACTCGATCTTAGTGCTGCATTTGATACTATTGACCACAACATTCTTTTAAATAGACCCGAAAATTATGTTGGCATTAGTGGAATTGCATTAGCATGGTTTAAATCATACTTATCTGACCGTTATCAGTTTGTAGCAGTAAATGAAGAGATGTCTCATCGATCACAAGTTCAGTATGGCGTACCACAAGGCTCAGTACTAGGACCGCTGCTGTTCACTCTGTACATGCTACCCTTGGGGGATACTGTTAAACCTGGTGCTAGTTTTCACCGTTATGCTGATGATACACTGCAAAAAAATGCTTTTCTTACTCAGTATTTTTGTCTTGTTTCCAGTCCAAATATCTAATATCTTAAATCCAAGAAACATTTACTAAAATTATATAAGATATCTTGTTTTATGAAAAAAGTGAGTTTTTGCTTAAAACAAGCAAAGTTATCTGCCAATGGCTTCTATTATCTATGTAAGAATTTTTATATATTTGGACTGGAAACAAGACAAAAATACTAAGTAAAAAAATATATTTTGCTGTGTATGCGGCTCTATATTTCTTCGCTACCTGACGAAACATACCAAATCAAAAAACTAACTGAATGCATAGCTGATTTAAAAAATGGATGACTAGTAATTTCCTACAACTTAATTCTGAAAAAAAAGGTTTGATTTCACCCTTCGCCAGGAGTTTGATTGACAGGCAATCTGACCTATCGTAATTATGTTCAAATCAGACAGAGATAGTAGATTAACGTTGGTGGACTTCTATTGTGTGGTGTGGTGTGTTGACGTCTTAAAGCATACCTTCTGATGTTCATTCATGATTATTTTGTGCTATAACTAGTAGTAAAGAGGAAGAGATGATCTTCAGTGATCTGTCACCACACATTAAAGAGCCACAAAACTGTACTTATTGTTTGAATTTCTTAAAAAATGACAAGATTAGAATGTTGAGACTTTAAAGTGATAATGTGTGTGTTCACCTCATACTGAGTGATGATGCCGAAGGTCTGAGCCGGTTCTCTCCACTTCAGCAGGATCTTCTCCTCGTACACACTGGCCTGGATAGAATCCAGAGGAACTTCACCCGGCACTGACAGGAAGTGACATCACAACGGATCAGAACACACCAACAACAACAGCTCTTCACATGCATACAATGTTCTGTAGCTATAATATTTT
>CM040771.1:46367383-46369883 GCA_022829085.1 Abramis brama | reverse complement strand
CGTGAGGTTGTGTATGGTATGTTGAGGAGTGGAGCTCGACGACACCTCCCTGCTCTCCTCCTTCGCCCCGGCTCCGGCTCGGGTTCGGGACCGGTACTGCACCGTCAGACTGTAGTTGTGGCAGCGCGTCACGTTGTAGCCGAACGGCTCCCAGCGAACCGTCACCTGACGAGACTTGATGTCCACCACTTTCAGCTGTCGAGGGCCGTGCATCGGCTCTGAGGGAGAACACACACACCGTTAGTGTCTTATTGTGAGTGAGTCAGGTCTGGATGCCGTCACACACACACACACACTTTCAGCTGTCGAAAGCCGTGCATCGGCTCTGAGGGAGAACACACACCGTTAGTGTCTTACTGTGAGTCAGGGCAGACGGCGTCTCTCACACACACACACACTCACGCACACTCACACACACACACTGAAACCCTGATCCTGTTTCTCCGGGTCTGAAAGCTCATATCCGCCACTCTAGGATCAAAGCATCAATCAGAGGAGAAGAGCAGATGAAAGAGTCTCAGAGTCTCAGAATCCATCTAATACAGCGTCACATGATCACAGCGTATCGAGAACAGGTGAGGGTCACATGATCACAGTGTATGGAGAACAGGTGAGGGTCACATGATCATAGCATATCGAGAACAGGTGAGGGTCACATGATCACAGCGTATCGAGAACAGGTGAGGGTCACATGATCACAGTATCGAGAACAGGTGAGGGTCACATGATCACAGTGTATGGAGAACAGATGAGGGTCACATGATCACAGTGTATGGAGAACAGGTGAGGGTCACATGATCATAGCATATCGAGAACAGGTGAGGGTCACATGATCACAGTGTATGGAGAACAGGTGAGGGTCACATGATCACAGTGTATGGAGAACAGGTGAGGGTCACATGATCATAGCGTATCGAGAACAGGTGAGGGTCACATGATCACAGTGTATGGAGAACAGGTGAGGGTCACATGATCACAGCGTATGGAGAACAGGTGAGGGTCACATGATCACAGCGTATCGCGAACAGGTGAGGGTCACATGATCACAGCGTATCGCGAACAGGTGAGGGTCACATGATCACAGGGTATCGAGAACAGGTGAGGGTCACATGATCACAGCGTATCGAGAACAGGTGAGTGTCACATGATCACAGCGTATCGAGAACAGGTGAGGGTCACATGATCACAGCGTATCGAGAACAGGTGAGGGTCACATGATCACAGTGTATGGAGAACAGGTGAGGGTCACATGATCACAGCGTATGGAGAACAGGTGAGGGTCACATGATCACAGCGTATCGCGAACAGGTGAGGGTCACATGATCACAGCGTATCGCGAACAGGTGAGGGTCACATGATCACAGGGTATCGAGAACAGGTGAGGGTCACATGATCACAGCGTATCGAGAACAGGTGAGTGTCACATGATCACAGCGTATCGAGAACAGGTGAGTGTCACATGATCACAGTGTATGGAGAACAGGTGAGGGTCACATGATCACAGTGTATGGAGATGAGGGTTGTAGGGTTGTATTTTGGTATTACATTTTATTATCTCTGTACAGCACATTGGGCAACTGTAGTTGCAATAAATTATGTTATATAAATACAATAAAGAAAGAAAGAAAGAAGAATATATAAATATGTGCTGCTTTTTCCTCTCAACAAAATAAACACAACAGAACTGAGAAACAGCAGAAAGATCTGATCATAGAGATGAGGAGATGTTTTGCACATCACGTTTATTTCTACAATAGATCGCTTTAAATCTTCAGCTTTACAGTATTAAACATGAACAACAGTGTCAGCTTCAGTTTCTGCTATAAAGCGTCTCTCAGTGTGTTCATGTTATGTTTGTTTTATGCTCATATTCTGCATTCCTGTCCTGAAGGCCTTTCAGTTTAAAGATCTGCTCAGTGGACTATATGCACGGCCACTCTCTGGTTTAGGTAAGCCAGCTCAGTCATTTCGATATCGAGATCGTGCATATAGTCCGTTCTGACGGGAATTAACATCTTTACAGTGATTATAATGTTTTGTTTGATCAAGTTAATGGATGATCAAGGTTAATTGTTATTATTTTGTAAATATCTTCCGTAGTTTCTAAAAGCCTCTACTGCATTAAAACATACAATCTTTCTCCGTCTCTTTCTCTGTCTCTCTCCCCCCCCTCTCTCCCCCTCTTTCTCTCTCTTTCTGTCTCTTTCTCTGTCCCCCCCCCCCCCCCTCTCTCTCTCTCTCTCTCTCTCTCTCTCTCTCTCTCTCTCTCTCTCTGTCTCTTTCTCTGTCTCTCCCCCCCCTCTCTCTCCCCCCCCCTCTCCCCCCCCTCTCTCTCTCTTTCTGTCTCTTTCTCTGTCCCCCCCCCCCCTCTCTCTCTCTCCCCCCCCCTCTCTCTCTCTCTCTCCCCCCCCCCCCCTCTCTCTCTCTCTCTCTCCCCCCCCTCTCTCTCTCTCTCTCTCTCTGTCTCTTTCTCTGTCTCTCCCCCCCCTCTCTCTCCCCC
>CM040771.1:46354883-46359883 GCA_022829085.1 Abramis brama | reverse complement strand
TATATAAGTGTAATAAATAAGTGTAATATATAAGTGTAATAAATAAGTGTAGCCTAAGTGTAACATATAAGTGTAATATATAAGTGTAACATATAAGTGTAACATATAAGTGTAATATATAAGTGTAATAAATAAGTGTAGCCTAAGTGTAACATATAAGTGTAATATATAAGTGTAACATATAAGTGTAATATATAAGTGTAATATATAAGTGTAACATTTAAGTGTAATAAATAAGTGTAACATATAAGTGTAATATATAAGTGTAACATATAAGTGTAATATATAAGTGTAATAAATAAGTGTAGCCTAAGTGTAACATATAAGTGTAATATATAAGTGTAACATATAAGTGTAATATATAAGTGTAATATATAAGTGTAATATATAAGTGTAATATATAAGTGTAATATATAAGTGTAATAAATAAGTGTAATATATAAGTGTAATAAATAAGTGTAGCCTAAGTGTAACATATAAGTGTAATATATAAGTGTAATATATAAGTGTAATAAATAAGTGTAATATATAAGTGTAATAAATAAGTGTAGCCTAAGTGTAACATATAAGTGTAACATATAAGTGTAATAAATAAGTGTAATATATAAGTGTAATAAATAAGTGTAGCCTAAGTGTAACATATAAGTGTAACATATAAGTGTAATATATAAGTGTAATATATAAGTGTAACATAAGTGTAACATATAAGTGTAATATATAAGTGTAATAAATAAGTGTAATATATAAGTGTAATATATAAGTGTAATAAATAAGTGTAATATATAAGTGTAATAAATAAGTGTAGCCTAAGTGTAACATATAAGTGTAATATATAAGTGTAACATATAAGTGTAATATATAAGTGTAACATATAAGTGTAATATATAAGTGTAATATATAAGTGTAATATATAAGTGTAACATATAAGTGTAACATATAAGTGTAACATATAAGTGTAACATATAAGTGTAACATATAAGTGTAATATATAAGTGTAACATATAAGTGTAATATATAAGTGTAATATATAAGTGTAATATATAAGTGTAATAAATAAGTGTAATATATAAGTGTAACATTTAAGTGTAATATATAAGTGTAGCCAAAGTGTAATATATAAGTGTAATATATAAGTGTAATATATAAGTGTAACATATAAGTGTAACATATAAGTGTAACATATAAGTGTAATTGTCACGGTTTTGTTTTTGGGTTTGTTCATGTCATGTGATTCCATGTCTGTCATGTGATTCCCTGTTTGTCTTGTCATTGGTTAATTGTCTGATCATTGTTCACAGGTGTCCCTTGTCTTGTCATTAGTCTGTGTATTTAAGCCCTCATGTTTGCCATGTGTCTTTGTCAAGTATTGTTAGCTGTAACCACTGTTTATGAGTTTCTGTTCAAGTTCATGTCTTGTTTTTGAGTTTTCATGCCACACCATGTTTGGTTTTGTTTATAATAAACTGCACTTGGGTTCTCTTTACAACTTGCCTCCAGTGGATCCCATTTTACAGAAATGTATAAGTGTAACGTATAAGTGTAATGTATAAGTGTAACATATAAGCGTAACATATAAGTGTGATCGGAGAAAGATGTGAACGATATCTCAGACGATCACACCAATTAAACGGACCTCTGGATGGAAGAGTTTTTTTGTGTAATCCTCAAAATACTTTTATTCATCAAGGAACCCAGTTCAACCCTCTGGAGATCTGCACGTTTTTTTTTATTTATTATTTCAATGAAATTAATGTACTATATTTTAGTTCGATAATGTTTATTATTTCAATGAAATGAATGTACTATATTTTAGTTTGATAATGTTTTTTTTATTTAATATTTTGTATTTACAGGGGATTTTATGGTACTAAATTATATTTACGCTGTATTTATAATCCATTTATTATCTTTTTGAGCATAGACCTGAAAATTACATTTCCAACTTAAACTGGTAAATCTCGAATGCTTTAGAGCAACAGACTGAAGTTTGATCTCTTTTCAAAGACGACACTTCATTGCGTGTAAAAAGTTCAAAAAAGTGAAACATTTATTGTAACGAAAAATGCACAAAAATACTATTTTCAATTTTTTTATGTTCGGCTGCAGTACCAAACGCTTCCACTAGAGGAAATTCGTCTCATTCATTTCCAAAGAACTCATTCTTTCAGGACCATTTAACCTGTTCGAATCATGTCTATGATTGTTTTGTGTGTGTGTGTTCACACAGCAAGAGCCAAAACCTTTACTAAGTTTCGTACCATTCCGACTAAGTAAAAAATACTTTAAAATTTCTGGTCAAAAATGACCAAGAGCACCAAAGGGTTAAATTGATCAAAAGTGCCATTTATAATGTTACAAAAGATTCTTTATCAAATAAACGCTGTTTTTTTGAACGTTCATATGACCCGTGCGCTCTCTCTCCGGTCTTCTGAAGCTGATCTTCACTGAAAAACAAATGCATTGAGAGCTTTTGTGAAAGTCAAACGACACGAGGGAGATTAAACGATGACAGAACGATCATTTCTGTCCCTTCCACAGAACAACTGCGAGTGTTTCTAAGGTTTCAGTCTCACGAAACACGTCTTCTCTGCGTGACGCCGGCGCGGGGCGTCCGACACCGCATACATCATGACTGACTGATAGAGAGAGAGATGAGTTTACAAACAGCCTGCAAAAGTGCTGAAGCAGATTTTTATGTTATTTATTTAATTTCTCACACAACTTAAAAAAAATAAAAGGAGACAAACAGCCAGGAGTGAATTTATCTTCATTAGCAGTGAAGCTCATCTGCTTCCACTCAGCTGCCATTACAGATGATGAACGACATCAGAAACACGAGAGAAAGAAGGGAAAAATGAAGGAAAGGTTTCATATAGAAGCTTAAGCGGTTTCGGAAGGAGCTTCAAATATACAGAACTTTTTAGAGGTTCAATCATTTTATGCATTTACTTTAATTTATTGATTTAGTTTTAATTCATTTTTAATTTTAAGTGAATCAAACTCGTAAACATACTTTATTAATAGAAAAAAAAATTGAAATATGAAATGAAATTGAAAAAAAAAATGAAAATATGATGCATTTATTCTTATATAGAACCTTTTTGGCATGAAGTTCTTTAACTCTTGTGCGTCAATTAAAAAAAGTTACACAGAGGACAAAAATGTCCATGTGTAAAAACTGTCATAAAACTGTGAAGCTTGCGCGCAAACTTAAGTTTGATCTCATTTTAATAAAGACCCATTGACAGATGATTGTTGAAGTACAACAAGTTTAAAAAGTGAAACCAAAAAAAACGGTTGAAGTTTATGAAAATGATTTATTTATTCATTATTTTATATAAAAAATATATTTTATGAAACATACTGAACTCTAAAACGGCTAGAAAATCAAAGCCATCAATCTAAACAAGTCGTGTCTCAAATGTGAGTTAGATATCTCCAGAAATGAGCTTTCGTGAGAGTGTGTTTGGTGAGAGTGTGTTTGGTGAGAGTGTTTGGTGAGTGTTTGGTGAGAGTTTTTGGTGAGTGTGTGTTTGGGCGCAGGATCAGATTTCTCCATTATATGCAGCAAAACAACAGTGGTTCAAATATTACACACTCACACACTTTTTATTACACACATACAAACCATGCACACTCTGACATCCACACCAACACACACACACACACAATTATAGCTGCATAATTTATCCAGTTGTCTCTATAATATTCAGAAGCAGAAAGCAGGAATAAAGTGAGTTTTTGCTTTATAGGCCAAATCTGAGAAAATGGCAACATTTGGTAAAATTTTTTAAAAAATTCATTTTGAAGGCTTGCCAAGAGAATGAAAGCATATTAACAAAGGTTGCTTCGTTTTATAGTTAAACGGCTCTGGGATTAAAAACTGCGGTTTTAATGGGTTTCAATGGGGATGTTTTTGTCCTGAAGGTCCTGAGAGCAACTATTGTGTGTTACTAGTGTAAAATAGATTTTTTAAAGGAAATGAGAGTGAAATAGTAAAATTCCAATAAAAATACACACTTGCACCAAAATGTATGCAGTTGGGATTAACACAAGCAAAATGATAAAAAAACAAAAATAAAAAAAAACATTTTTTCCATATGGTCGCACAAGGGTTAAATTGAGTTCAGAGCCCTGAAGTATAAAGAACCACAGTTAAGTGTATAGAAAGAAGTAAAATTACATGAAAAAAAGAAAATAGAAGGAAAGAAGAGAGATTAAGAATATAAAAAAAAAAAGGTAACACTTTATAATAATGTTCAGTTGTAAGTAATTTATAAGTGGTTAGTTAATGATGAACTAATCATTTACAAAACATTCATAAATGATTAGCAAGTGATATACTATCATTTTATGTATGTTTTGTAAATTCCGTTATAGAAAATTACCAAAACATGACTATGTATTTCATAAATGTTTAATAAATAATGTGTTTGGTTTTTTTGTTTGTATGTATGTAGCAATTAGAGGGTGCAGAAAGTGTTGTAAATGCCTTATACACGTACAGATCGTTTGTAACAGGTAAGTGTAACACATTTACAAGTGATGAATAGTTTACACTTTAGATTAGGGGATGCAGAAAGTGTTGTAAATTATTTATTCATGCGTTTACACATCATCTATAACAGGTGTTGAACACTGTAGTGTGTAGTGCAGTGTAAGTGCTGACTGGTGAGGGTATAGACAGCTGTCTTCTGTAGTGTGTAGTGTAGTGTAGTGTGTCAAGTCAAGTCAAGTATATTTGTATAGCACTTTTCACAATACATATTGTATCAAAGCAGCTTCACAGTATTAAAATAATACAACAAGGTTTGTTTCTAGTGGAATTTACTGATTGATCAAATTAAATTAAATATCCCCAAAAATATCCCCAACTGAGCAAGCCAAAGGCAACAGTGGCAAGGAACTGAAAAACTCCATCAAGTGACCTAATGGTGTCCTAAAACTCCATCAGGTGACCTAATGGAGAAAAAAAAACCTTGGGAGAACCCAGGCTCAGT
>CM040771.1:46344883-46349883 GCA_022829085.1 Abramis brama | reverse complement strand
GAAATTCGTCTCACATTCATTTCTAATGCGCTCATTTCTGACCGCGAGGAGCACAAGTGGGACTATTTCTTTCAGGACCATTTAACCTTTTCAAATCATGTCCATGATTTTTTTTGTGTGTGTGTGTGTGTGTTCACACAGCAAGTGCCAAAACCTTTACGAAGTTTTGTACCATTCCGAAGAAGAAAAAAAAAACTTACATTTTACCGACCGAAGAGCACCAGAGGGTTTTAACAGTACATCACGCAGTGTTTCTCACACCAGACTCAACATCCATCAATGCATCCATCAATCGATCGGGTTTACCTGCACATTTGGTGCGGGCTCTCAGCGGGGGCCCCGGGGCCCCGGTTCCTCCATCCAGGGGCCGCGTCAGCAACACGCTGATCTCGTACTCCGTGTCGGGGTCCAGGTGGCCGATCTTGTGTGAGGTTTTGTCGACGGGCTGCAGGTCGTACATGGAGCCGGAGACGGTGCGGTACTCCACCTCGCGGCTCACGATCGGCCCGTCTCCGTTGATGGAGTTAGCGTTGAGCTGGATCCACAGATACGTGGCTCCCACCGCCATCAGCTGAGGAGGAGCGATGGGGACCGGCGGCTCTAGGGGACAAACACCACATTCAGTGTTAAAGGAGTCCTATAATACGCTAATCACAAGATGTAAAATGAGTCTCTGATGTCCCCAGAGTGTGTGTGTGAAGTTTTAGCTCAAAATACCCCACAGATATGTTTATATAGCATGTTAAAATTATCACTTTTTGAGGGTGAGCAAAAACACACCGTTTTTGTGTCTGTCCCTTTAAATGCAAATGAGCTGCTGCTCCCGGCACAGGGGGCGGAGCTTCAACAGCTTGCGTCCTTTTACCTCACACACACATGCACTGACAATTTCAAAAACTTTTAGTCTTTTATGTTCAGACCGGAGTCAGACAATGATGGAGAGACTCGAGAAGAAGAGACAACATGTAGAAGTAACAGGACATTTCTGAATGGTTAGTTGATGAATTTATGAAGCTGATGTGTAGTTATCTTCTAGTCACTGATTAGCATATTCTGTCTTGATAATCTATAAATCATGTTCTGGGGGCGGGGTTTATGTAAATTCCAGGGTTGGTGATGTCACTAACCCGGGAGGAATGTGGTGTAGTCTCTACCAGCCGTTTGTTGTAGTCCTTAAAAAGCGATTTCTTTAAAAGCAAATATCTCCCTTTGCTTTGAACTTTGAGTGTTGTAACTTTGCAGATGTTGTTTATGCTCAAACAGCAACATTACACACTAACTAAAGTTAGAAAAGTCAAATCATAATCAACCACCCCTTTAATAAGAGTGGGAAGCAGTCTGTGTGTCATTTCATATGATCCACTCAAAAAAATGATCACACACCGTGGAAATAAAAATAATAAAAACATAAAGCTTCGTTGACCAGAATCAAACTCCTTCCAGCTACCGATCACAACAAACTGCTTGCGTCTGAAATGAAAGACGTTTACAGTGTGTGAGAGTTCGGGATACGAGCATTGATGAACACATCAAAACTGATCATCTACATCGTCTCAGTCCTCCGGCGAATACACACACACAATAAAACATTATTGTTCATATTCACTGCATATTTACTCAGGAATCACTCAGAGGAGAATTGAAGAAGCTCAGCGCCTGTGTGAGTCTCTTCACGCCGTAACAAATGCTTTTCTTACTCAGTGTTTTCGTCTTGTTTACAGTCCAAATATCTAAAAAATTCTTAAATCAAGAAGCATTAACTAGATGAGTAAAATACCATTAGATATTATGGGCCCTATTTTAACGATCTGAAACGCAAGTATCAAGCGCGAAACGCAAGTAACTTTGTGGGCGGATCTCGCAAATCTAACATGTGTTGGTCTGAAGTCGCTTCATTACTCATAGGTGTGGTTTGGGCGTAACGTGAAATAAACCAATCAGAGCGTCATCTCACATTCCCTTTAAGAGCAGGCGCGCTTGTTCCATGGCGGATTGCTATTATAACGGCGGATTTGCCAGACGCACGCCAGGAGCGGTTCACAGCCGAGGAGACCGACGTTCTCATCAGGGCCGTAAAACACAGAGAAGTGACATTGGAGATGGAGAAACACACCCAGATTAGCTTCGGTTAAACAGGCGTATGATAATTTGGGTAAATGTGTAAGCTAGATTTATGCCTATTTTTCACATCTTCATGGACACAACAATGATTTCCCTCGTGTGGAATAATATTCCTTGTAATAATGTATGGTTTTCTAAAAATGGGAACTGCTGCATCTGTGTAGATGAGATAAGCAAAGTGTGTGTGTGTTGTGCACACGCTACGCCAAGCATGCGCCCTTAAAATAGCATCTGAATAACGCGCCACTGACTTTAGACGAGGTTTCTCCTGGTCAGTGGCGGAATTGTTTTCTGAAACTGCAAAATAGCACCAGGGAACGTTTGCGCTGGAACACGCCTCCTCTCTTCGCTGAACCGCCCCCGGGAGCGCAAGTTTATTCCCTAATTTACCGACGTGCGTCTGTGGAGGGAAAAGTCCGCTGTGCGTCGGGTGCAAAATAGGAATGATACATGCGTCGCTGTACAAAGGCAATTGCGCTGGGTGCGAGATAGGGCCCATAATATCTAATGGCATTTCACTACTTTAGTAAATGCTTCTTGATTTGAGAATTTTTAGATATTTGGACTTGAAACAAGACAGAAACACTGAGTTAGACCATCTTGTTTTGCAGTGCAGGAGTGTGTTTCTGTCATGTGAATCAGTCCATAGAATCATGCGTGTTCGTATTGACCGACTGCAGATGGTGACCCCAGACCGTGACCCCGGAATACCCATAATCCTCCAATGCTAATCAAACATCACCTCAAACGAGCCGCTTAATCCCGCTCGATAAACTCTGTCTGTCTCGCTTCTTCTTTAATCCAGTCGTTTGTCTTTTGTCTGTAGTTTCACGTGCGCAGGGAGATATTGACCTCTGACCTCGACGGGTCTTCAGCGAAAGACTCGCGTCTGAACCCTTGAACGGTTACAGACTAATGTGAAGAACGTGACGTCATGATAGAGTCATTCATGAGAATAATGCTGTAATGCAATAAAAAGCTCAGACAGAATTCGTTTCTGCTTTCAAAAGATCATTTCTGGTGATTTACAGAGATTTGACCTGGATAATTCACACACATTATCAAGTTATAATGCAACTTTAAATTATATTAAAAAGCATATTAAAAAAATAGTGAGTGTGTGTTTGAGTGTGTGATTGTTTGAGAGTGCGTTTGAGTGTGTTTGAGTGCGTTTATGAGTGGGTGTGTGTGTGTGTGTGAGTGTGTGCGTGAGTGTGAGTGTGTATGAGCGTGTGTGTGTGTGTGTGTGTGAGTGTGTATGAGCGTGTGTGTGTATGAGCGTGTGTGTGAGTGTGTATGAGCGTGTGTGTGAGTGTGAGTGTGTATGAGCGTGAGTGTGTATGAGCGTATGTGTGTGTGTGTGTGTGAGTGTGTATGAGCGTGTGTGTGAGTGTGAGTGTGTATGAGCGTGAGTGTGTATGAGCGTATGTGTGTGTGAGTGTGAGTGTGTGCGTGAGTGTGTGTGAGTGTGTATGAGCGTGTGTGTGTATGAGCGTGTGTGAGTGTGTGCGTGAGTGTGTATGAGCGTGTGTGTGTGAGTGTGTATGAGCGTGTGTGTGAGTGTGTATGAGCGTGTGTGTGAGTGTGAGTGTGTATGAGCGTGTGTGTGAGTGTGTATGAGCGTGTGTGTGAGTGTGTATGAGCGTGTGTGTGAGTGTGAGTGTGTATGAGCATGAGTGTGTATGAGCGTATGTGTGTGTGAGTGTGAGTGTGTGCGTGAGTGTGTATGAGCGTGTGTGTGAGTGTGTATGAGCATGTGTGAGTGTGTGCGTGAGTGTGTATGAGCGTGTGTGTGTGAGTGTGTGCGTGAGTGTGAGTGTGTATGAGCGTGTGTGAGTGTGTGCGTGAGTGTGTATGAGCGTGTGTGTGTGTCTCTATCACTCTCACAGAAGTCATCTGTCTCCACACACTGAAGCGTGACCCGCGGGCCAGAGATCAGCCGCTAACAGGAGTTTAATGAAGCGCTTTATAGAGACATCCGTCACACACACACTGAGACTTCATCAGATCGAGCTCAGAGTTACACACACACGTCACACACACACCGAGACTTCATCAGATCCAGCTCAGAGTTACACACACACGTCACACACACACCGAGACTTCATCAGATCCAGCTCAGAGTTACACACACACACGTCACACACACAGAGACTTCAGATCGAGCTCAGAGTTACACACACACGTCACACACACACCGAGACTTCATCAGATCGAGCTCAGAGTTACACACACACGTCACACACACACCGAGACTTCATCAGATCGAGCTCAGAGTTACACACACACACACTGAGACTTCATCAGATCGAGCTCAGAGTTACACACACACACGTCACACACACACCAAGACTTCATCAGATCGAGCTCAGAGTTACACACACACACACGTCACACACACACCGAGACTTCATCAGATCGAGCTCAGAGTTACACACACACACACGTCACACACACACCGAGACTTCATCAGATCGAGCTCAGAGTTACACACACAAGTCACACACACACTGAGAGAGTGTTTGTTTTTGTGTGTGTGTGTGTGTGTGTGTGTGTGTGTGTGTGTGTGTGAGTGTGTGTGTGTGTGTGTGTGTGTGTGTGTGTGCATGTGTCATGAGCTTAGGACGGTGGACAGCTGTGACCTGTTTCAGTAAGGCACCTGTCTGACACACACACACACACACACACACACACACACACACACACACACACACACACACTCACATACTCACACACTCACACACACACACACAAACTGACATCCATAAGTTTTATTATAAAAATATCTAAAATATTAAAATATACTACAAAACATAACCAATATAGCATAATTTTTTCAAACTATATGCAAGTATAAAATGTTTATAATATACTATAAA
>CM040771.1:46329883-46339883 GCA_022829085.1 Abramis brama | reverse complement strand
CATTTCTTGAGATATCAAGCTCAAATTTGGAACACAACTTGTTTAGATTCATGGCTTTGATTTTCTTACAGTTTTAGAGTAAAATGTGACTGATTATTTCATATAAAAATTGAAAATAGTATTTTTGTGCATTTTTCATAACAATACACATAAAATTCTGTTACTTTTTTAAGTTCACTTTTTAAAACTTTTTTCACTTCAGCAATAATCTGTGTCGTCTTTAAAGGAGATTAAACTTCAGTCTGTTGCTCTAAAGCATTCTAGATTTACCACAGTTTAAGTTGGAAATTACATTTTCAGGTCTGTGCTCAAAAAGTGAATAAATGGATTATAAATACAGTATAAAAAAAGTATGAAAGAAATCCCCTAAAAATACAAAATATTAAATAAAAAACATTATCAAACTAAAATATAGTACATTTATTTCATTGGCAAAAAAATAAATAATAATTTTTGACCGACACGCGAAGAGCTCCAGTGCAAACAGCAAGGCATATTTTCACTATCTTTACTCTCAGTACAAACAGCGTTATTTCTATTTACACTCTGTGTGAACATAAGGTTGAGCGCATTGGAATAATGGGATAAAATCCTGAAATTTTCGACAGATCATCTGGATATTCCATGTGTAGAAAAAACCTGCATTTTGTGTCTGGATTTATAAGACATACTTTATATCACAACAGTAATGCAATAACTTTCTCAGTAAACTCAGTTGAACTCATCCTGGTTTAACCTGCTATTAAGGGATTGAACATCTACTTTACCAATCTATAATCTGTATTCTATTCAAAATCAATGAAAAATAAACAGTAAAATGTGAATGAGAGGAAAATCCAATCAAACTCTACATTCACATTCATCACTAAACCGCTTCGTTTCTATAGTATGTAGAATGCATCTCTAAACTGAAGACTTTTCTCAATGCTGTAACAGTTTCAGAAGTGTTACGAGATCATCGAATATTAAACAGCATATAAATCAAAACTGAAGTAAATGTTGAAGAGGAAACGACTGTAAAGCTTTAAAGGTGTTGATGGACTCGATCGACTCGACTTTTTATAACATTAAAAACATTTATCGTCATGAAAGTTTTGTGGAAATGATCGGAAATGCTGCCGTTGACGCACTTTAAAAAACCCCACTGGCTATGATCTATCTATCTGTCTATCTATCTGTCTATCTGTCTATCTGTCTATCTATCTGTCTATCTATCTATCTATCTATCTATCTATCTATCTATCTGTCTATCTATCTATCTATCTATCTATCTATCTATCTATCTACCTCTCTATCTACCTCTCTATCTATCTATCTATCTGTCTATCTATCTATCTATCTATCTATCTATCTATCTATCTATCTATCTATCTATCTATCTATCTACCTCTCTATCTATCTATCTATCTGTCTATCTATCTATCTATCTATCTATCTATCTATCTATCTATCTCTCTATCTATCATCCATCCATCCATCCATCCATCCATCTATCTATCTATCTACCTCTCTATTTATCTATCTATCATCCATCCATCCATCCATCCATCTATCTATCTATCTATCCATCCCACTTGACCCTTTCATCCCCCTCTCCTGCTAACGGTGTGTCGTTCACACGCTGATTTCTCTCCTGCTTTATCGTCATCTTCTCTCTTTTGTTTTCGTTATTACGCTCTCTTTTATGACTCGCCAATGCCTGGAGAAAGACAGACGATATTGACGTTGGGAGGGTGGAAGGAAAAGGCCAAGGAGCGGGTGATGAGGCTGATTTTACGACACAGAAACGGAGAGATCGAGAGACGGAGAGAGAGAGAAACGGGTCTTACTGCACTGATGGCCCTGGAGAACGACATCCTTGATGGCGAGAAAGCCTCTCTGCCCGGAGGTCACCACTTCAAAGACGATCTGCGGAGGAAAGAGAAAGCTCATAACCACGCTGATAAATGGACACACTCTCAAAATGTCACACACACACACACACACACACCGGCACTGAGGTGTCCCGCAGGAACCAAGGTGAGGGTTTAAACAACGACCCAGGAAGATGAGGAAAACACCATTCACGCTGGTCATTAGTGCTCATTAAAACACCATTTGGCTTTAGTGATTGGGCTAAACTTGTTAAAAATCATGGGCGTATGGGATCAGGCTCCACGGGTGCTCATGGTGAATCGGCTGTCTGTCAGATTGTCAGATTCATGTGGTCATTAAAGGCCCCCTGAAATCATAATATGTTTTTATAGCTTTTAGTATGAATATGTCAGCCTTAAGGTTATGAATTAGTTGGTGTGTTCCAAAACAATGACAAAATTCGCATTTAGGAGATATAAGCAATCAAAACTTACAGTCTCTCACTTCCACTAAAATGGATCAGGGATTTTTATGACATCACCGCTTCTCATCACATCTTCTGTCCAATCAAATGCTCTCTAGAATCTGAAGCTCCGCCCCCTCTGCTATAAACACCACCTGACCAAATTTTTCCAGCGTTGGTTAAGAATGAAATGTGACCCTGGACCACAAAACCAGTCACAAGGGTACATTTGTTTAAATTAAAGATTTATACATCATCCGAAAGCTGAATAGATAAGCTCTTCATTGATGTATGGTTTGTTAGGATAGGACAATATTTGGCCGAGATACAACTATTGAAAATCTGGAATCTGAGGGTGCAAAAAAATCGAAACGTTGAGAAAATCTCCTTTAAAGTTGTTAATTTATGTTGGCGATTGTGCTGCATTCACTCACAAAAATAAATGTTTTATATATTTACGATAGGAAATTTACAAAATATCTTAATGGAACATGATCTTTACTTAATATCCTAATGATTTTTGGCATAAAAGAAAAATCGATAATTTTGACCCATACGATGTATTGTTGGCTATTGCCACAGATATACCCGTGCGTCTTGTGACTGGTGACGTGACGAGTCAAAAATGGCTAGAATTTATTCACATCTTAAAACCAACTATTAAAACCAACATATCATCAGCGCTCGGATTCGCTTCCATGGTGCTGTAAGTCCGTGATGGAAACTAAACGCTATTGGCTATTTAAAAAGGGGGAGGAGCCATTCAATAAGTCCCGCCTTAGCTTCCTGTTTCAGTTGAAATTACAAAGATGAGGAAAACACCATTCACGCTGGTCATTAGTGCTCATTAAAACACCATTTGGCTTTAGTGATTGGGCTAAACTTGTTAAACCAGCGGGCGAACGGGATCAGGCTCCAAGGGTGCTCATGGTGAATCGGCTGTCTGTCAGATTGCAGATTTTATAGACGTGGTAAATCACGTCTCTATCAGCGAGATGCTGCGGCAGCATGTGCTAAATCTGCTCGGTTTATACAGCCAAACAATTCAACTCGACAGCCAGACTCTGGGGGTCAGGGCTAAAGACGGCAGACTGAAGGATTCTGGGATACATGCTCTTTGCTAAGCTTTCTATTATGATGCATATTCAGTGCGCGAGAGGTTTGACAGGCGTCCCTTGAGCCGGTTCTGCAACATCACGGTCACACTGACCTGAACCGGCTGTTGACCGACAGATTCGGGTTCCTGAATATGATGTGGAGAAGCAGCTTGAATTAAATATATACAGTAATATATAGTCTGACATCGGCAACCAAATTTGGATTAACTTGATTTAAAACCTTTAATCACTCCCTTTCAAACCTGAGAGACATAAAAGATAATCTGAAGAACTTTTTTTTTCTGTCCATACAATGCAATTCAATGGGGTCCAATGTTGGAAGTGGAAGAAACTGGAGAAAGTCAGACTGGAACATCATGAGAATGAGTAAATGATGACAGAATGATCATTTTCAACTATATAAGTTATAATCTGTCTCAATAACATTAAGTGGACGATAGGGGTGTAACAATAGATCGTGTCACCATACATCGCGATACAAAAAGTCCAAAAAGTCCAGGAATATTAATTTACACCTACAATGTAATATCAAATTTAGCATTTTAATGAACAGTACATTTTTGTTAACCTTTTACCAAATGTCTTGGAGTATCGCAATAACATCGTGAGTTCAGTATCGTGATATGAGGGCATCGTTACACCTCTAGTGGACGAGAAATACTGATTTCTTCACATTTTCAGGTTTCACAAGGGACTAACATAACTAACATAAACAAACTAACATAAACAAACATAACTAACATAAACAAACTAACATAAACAAACTAACATAAACAAACAACTAACATAAACAAACTAACATAAACAAACATAATTAACATAAACAAACTAACATAACTAACATAAACAAACTAACATAAACAAACATAATTAACATAAACAAACTAACATAACTAACATAAACAAACTAACAAACAAACTAACAAACAAACTAACATAACTAACATAAACAAACTAACATAAACTAACATAAACAGATCTAACATAACTAACATAAACAAACTAACATAAACAAACTAACATAACTAACATAAACAAACTAACAAACAAACTAACATAACTAACATAAACAAACTAACAAACAAACTAACATAAACTAACATAAACAAACTAACATAAACAGATCTAACATAACTAACATAAACAAACTAACAAACAAACTAACATAACTAACATAAACAAACTAACAAACTAACAAACAGATCTAACAAACAAACTAACATAACTAACATAAACAAACTAACATAAACAAACTAACATAAACAGATCTAACAAACAAACTAACATAACTAACATAAACAAACTAACATAAACAGATCTAACATAAACTAACATAAACAAACTAACATAAACAGATCTAACATAACTAACATAAACAAACTAACAAACAAACTAACATAAACAGATCTAACATAAACAAACTAACATAAACTAACATAAACAAACTAACATAAACAAACTAACATAAACTAACATAAACAAACTAACATAAACAAACTAACATAAACAGATCTAACATAACTAACATAAACAAACTAACAAACAAACTAACATAAACAGATCTAACAAACAAACTAACATAAACAAACTAACATAAACAAACTAACATAAACAAACTAACATAAACAGATCTAACATAAACTAACATAAACAAACTAACATAAACAGATCTAACATAACTAACATAAACAAACTAACAAACAAACTAACATAAACAGATCTAACATAAACAAACTAACATAAACAAACTAACATAAACAGATCTAACATAAACAAACTAACATAAACAAACTAACATAAACAGATCTAACATAAACTAACATAAACAAACTAACATAAACAAACTAACATAAACAGATCTAACATAAACTAACATAAACAAACTAACATAAACAAACTAACATAAACAGATCTAACATAAACAGATCTAACATAAACTAACATAAACAAACTAACATAAACAGATCTAACATAAACAGATCTAACATAAACTAACATAAACAAACTAACATAAACAGATCTAACATAAACTAACATAAACAAACTAACATAAACAGATCTAACATAAACAGATCTAACATAAACTAACATAAACAAACTAACATAAACAAACTAACATAAACAGATCTAACATAAACAGATCTAACATAAACTAACATAAACAAACTAACATAAACAGATCTAACATAAACTAACATAAACAAACTAACAAACAAACTAACATAAACAGATCTAACATAAACTAACATAAACAAACTAACATAAACAAACTAACATAAACAGATCTAACATAAACAGATCTAACATAAACTAACATAAACAAACTAACATAAACAGATCTAACATAAACAAACTAACATAAACAAACTAACATAAACAGATCTAACATAAACTAACATAAACAAACTAACATAAACAGATCTAACATAACTAACATAAACAAACTAACATAAACAGATCTAACATAAACTAACATAAACAAACTAACATAAACAGATCTAACATAAACAAACTAACATAAACAAACTAACATAAACAGATCTAACATAAACTAACATAAACAAACTAACATAATCTTTTTTAGTGTAGCTTTTATTTGATTTATTTGATTACTTTAAAAAAAAAATCTATACCATTTACTTTCTCAACTCTTTCGACAACATTTATAGGTGTATTGTATATTTGAATGAACTTCTCTTTTATGAATGCTTTTCTTTTATAATGTTGTATTTCTCTTTTATTTTTTCTAATTTTTGTATTATTATTATTAAACTAGAGGGACAGGATTCTCCCGTACGGACACAAGCTCAGATGAAGGACAGGAATGACACGCTTCCTTTAGGAACTGGGTGCGGTTCTCCAAACATCCCATAATATCACACAGCTCTGCCAGCTCGCTCACACACACACACACATGCGCGCACACCCACACACACACACACACATGCGCGCGCACACACACACACGCGCACACACCCACACACACACACACACATCAGGAGCCTCTTACTGCACTCAAAGACCTTTATACATCTTTTAGAATATATTAAAGATGAACATTTTCTTGCTAGATGGGATAAACCATTCCATAATTTAATAACACTAAATCTTATTGAGTATTGACCTCTACAAGTGAGACATTCTGGAAGATGAAAATCTGTAGATTGACGAGTTACGTGACAGTGAACCTGTGAAACTGCTCTGGAATGTTCCCTTCACTGGAATATATCTTATAAATGAAAACACATATTTGAGAAATATTGATATCATAAATAGTATAATATATTCATGTACCAATAAACCACCGCAAAGATGAAGCTTTTGTTTTCGAGAAGTAAACACACTTAAATCTGAACTGACCAGGTCAACAAACAATAAAAACGTATATGTAATTTGTTTGTATTAATATTATCATCATGTCAATTATGCATGTATTCATATATGCATATATGTATTTATTTATTTTTCTCCAGATCTCCTGGATGGCTTTGCTGGGGCTGGATAGGGTTGTTTATGGTGCTATAAAATTAACAAATGCAGTTTGCAACAATAAAAGATGTCAAAAAAAGAAGAAATGCATAAAAACGAAATGTCTGTCACATCCAATTAAAAGTTCTGATCGCTGACCTGATCGTGCCAATTAGCACAGAGCTTTCAACCACATCTTTTTCCAGAGAGGAAAAACATCAAATCGAGCCTGTAATTACAAAATAATGTCCAAAGCACCAGGTGGTTTCGTTTTGATGATCACTTACGATACTGTGCAATTACAGCGACCAATAATTATCCAGACGTCGCTAATTAGACACACATTCGCTCTATTCTTGTCACTCAGAGCGACGCATGTGAAATCATTTTAAGGGCCTTAATAACACATGCTAGTTAGAGTTCAAACATCTTTCCGTCAAACTAACAGAGCAACATTTGAGAGCGCACATCATTCCCAAACGCAGACGGGACAGAAATAGAAAGTCAGAGACAGCAATAATGTCAGCAAACACACGGGCGGCTCCTGTAATACACTCGCTATAGATATATATATACTGTTAAACGCAACCCATGTCAGAAATGTTGGGATGCTCCTGCTAAACCGCTCCCAGAGTCGGAATGCCGGTTAGACAAATGTGCTGGATGTTGAAACACAAGTGAAGGAAGATATTTCAGGCGGCTGAGGTTAAAACCACGCCTGCTCTCAGTTTACCACGGTATCCAACACTGTTGATCTGAGAGTTACAGTGTGTTGGTGTTTCTGAATGAGGAACTGCGAGTTTTTCTGTTTTACACTGTTTCCTAACCAGATTAAGGCAGATTATAGTGACAAGCAATTTATCTGTCCACGCCAGAAACAATTCAAAAACGAGACGTGACAAAATCAATCAAAGATCACAGCCAATCAGAAGAGCTTGTGGGCGGAGTCTCTCTGCAAGCGCACTGCACTCACAACCAATCAATCAAAGATCCCAGCCAATCAGAAGAGCGTGTGGGCGGAGTCTCTCTGCAAGCGCACTGCACTCACAACCAATCAGTCAAAGATCCCAGCCAATCAGAAGAGCGTGTGGGCGGAGTCTCTCTGCAAGCGCACTGCACTCACAACCAATCAATCAAAGATCCCAGCCAATCAGAAGAGCGTGTGGGCGGAGTCTCTCTGCAAGCGCACTGCACTCACAACCAATCAATCAAAGATCACAGCCAATCAGAAGAGCGTGTGGGCGGAGTCTCTCTGCAAGCGCACTGCACTCACAACCAATCAATCAAAGATTACAGCCAATCAGAAGAGCGTGTGGGCGGAGTCTCTCTGCAAGCGCACTGCACTCACAACCAATCAATCAAAGATTACAGCCAATCAGAAGAGTGTGTGGGCGGAGTCTCTCTGCAAGCGCACTGCACTCGCAAACCAATCAATCAAAGATTACAGCCAATCAGAAGAGTGTGTGGGCGGAGTCTCTCTGCAAGCGCACTGCACTCGCAACCAATCAATCAAAGATCACAGCCAATCAGAAGAGCTTGTGGGCGGAGTCTCTCTGCAAGCGCACTGCACTCACAACCAATCAATCGAAGATCACAGCCAATCAGAAGAGCGTGTGGGCGGAGTCTCTCTGCAAGCGCACTGCACTCACAACCAATCAATCAAAGATTACAGCCAATCAGAAGAGCGTGCGGGCGGAGTCTCTCTGCAAGCGCACTGCACTCACAACCAATCAATCAAAGATTACAGCCAATCAGAAGAGCGTGTGGGCGGAGTCTCTCTGCAAGCGCACTGCACTCACAACCAATCAATCAAAGATTACAGCCAATCAGAAGAGCGTGTGGGCGGAGTCTCTCTGCAAGCGCACTGCACTCACAACCAATCAATCAAAGATTACAGCCAATCAGAAGAGCGTGTGGGCGGAGTCTCTCTGCAAGCGCACTGCACTCGCAACCAATCAATCAAAGATCACAGCCAATCAGAAGAGCTTGTGGGAGGAGTCTCTCTGCAAGCACACTGCATTTGCATTACTGCACTTAATTTGTAGCCTAGAGATCTAGACGCACCCTAGCGGCAGCAAAATGTATTTTGCTTCCAGGGTAGTCTAGCAACTCTCCATTGACTTTCGAGCTGCAAAAACCTAAATTGGGTCAGGCCAATCACGTCGTGTATAGAGTAGGCGGGGCGGGCTTAACATAATGACGACAGAGTTGCGACGGTTCCCTGCTACTTGAAAACAAAGAATGGCGGCTGCTGGAGAACAGTCTTTCGAATCGGCTTTGTCCGCGACTCGGGAGGACTTGGAGTTACGTTTTTCTTTGAGAAAAGAGCAAAGAACGGCACTTAAGTCATTCTTAAAAAAAGGAAGTTGGCAAAAGTTGAATCTATCAACTAAGCTCCGCTGTTGGGAAACGCTCTGGTTGGTTGAAGCGCTGTCCTATTGTGTGCCGAGGGAATTTGAAAGACAGCCGTTTATCCCGCCCCTCGGATTGAGCCGTGTCTATGGAGAGTTGCCAGACCCAACATCTTGATGTAGGTCTGGCTTGCCAGGCTACTTAATTTATAAATTTTACACAATTTTAACATTATGAACAATGCACAGTGAGTGAATGAAACAATCTTTGTCATTGAATAAACAGTTTAAACATTCCTGTTTCCTTTAATTTATTTTCAAGATCTCTGATAAATACTATTATGAGATGTATGGAAAAAAATAATGTATGATACATACAGTATATATGAAATATGAATGATAATTGAATGTCAATAAAAATAAATGACGTAAAATAGAAATTTTACATGCAGTTCAAATATATAAACCTTAAAAATATATACATACTGTATTTCTAAGATCTGAGATGAATTATCTATATTGTTTGGCAAAAACTGACTTCAGACCTTTTAAAGATGAAATAAAAGCACATAATTAGTTCCTGAGATTATCATTTTCATCTTTGTTTGTATCTCCAGCTGCGATGTCACAGAAATAGACACCGATTACAATCCTCTGTTGTTCGTTCCGGCTGATTAACATGATAAAGATACTTTTTTTAATAGTGTGGAGTTTCGTCTGGTTAGGACATGTTAGCAGCTTCACAG
>CM040771.1:46294883-46324883 GCA_022829085.1 Abramis brama | reverse complement strand
TTTAGTTAAGGATTTGTGCAGATGAGCGCCGGAAACAGATTAGCATGTGCCACGGATCCGCTGCCAAACTCAAAAGAGCGTATGAAATCATAACTTTAATCCGAGCTTGTCTACTGGTTCCTTACAAATTACCATGACGATGTGCTGGTGTGATACACACATCACCCGCGCGTCTGAAGCCGCTAACGCTAGTGGATCTCAGAGAAACTCCCCACAGCTCTGACAAGGTGAAACCATTACCTGCCGCTAATTTACTCAGAGAACCAGCGGTCCGCGGGTTTATTTCGAGCGCCTTGGCACCTGATGCTTCATTAGAGCATGCTGGGATACCGAGTGAGCTTGTCACGCTAATGGCAGAGCTAATTAAAAAGAGTCTCGGACAAGCCGGGCATCACACAACATTATTATGAGGAGAAGTTCCACATTTCTTCATAATGAGAGACAGCGCAGCCTAAAATAAACGCATCTGTGTCGTATTATTAACCAGAATAGTTATGATTCAAGTTACAGTGATCTGTCCGTATGATTTTCATAAATGTGGTTTCAGATCAAACATTCGAATTAACTTGCTTCTGCACGCTTACTGAATCCTAAAATAATACATAAACAAGCACTGTAGTTTTACTATGGTAATGTTATCAGATACCATGGTACTCAGATACATGCCATGCTGATGAATGATTCATATGCATATCTATATTATAAAAGTCTTGTGTAATGCATTAAGATTGGCAAAAGCTAAATAAATAAATAAATATTCATGAGTTCGTTCATTTTAATTTATTCAACTAAACAATGTTTATAATTATTAAATTATATTTATTTATTAAATTAAATTGATCAAACTTAAAGCATGGTTTGTGAAGAAACTGCAGGGAGATGATGAAAAATTAATAATTAAATTAAAAAAATGTAACAAATTAAAATGAATGATTTAAAAATAAAAACAAAAACCTATTTAAAACAAATGACATTTATTTAACATTATATATTATATTTTATTAATTTATATTATATTATATTCCTATTTTATTTTAATGTTTATTTTATTTCAAGTAATGAATATGCTTAAATATGTATATACATTTTATATAGATATATTATTTTACATATATTACATATACATTTTTATATATTATATTATTTAATGTTTATTTTATTTCAAGTAATGAAAATGTACATATATGCTTAAATATGTATATACATATTTTATAGATATATATTATTTTATATATATTATATATACATTTTTATATATTATATTATATACCAATTTATTTAATGTTTACTTTATTTCAAGTAATGAAAATATGTACACACACACACACACACACACAGTTTAAATGAACAATAGTAACCCTGATCATAACTCCTCTTGACGCGCATCAGTTCATCCACACACACCAAACCGTCTGACGCTAATCATCAAAGTCTATAGGCATTACACTCATTATACGCTCCGAGCGACGGTGTGAGCGGGGTTGTAATTCCAGTAATGACTGGCGCTCATTATTCTGTTCTCATTCAGGTCCTGAACCCTGTGAAAATCATTATGTGGTTGAAATCGGAACGAAGGGGCCGCTCTTTAAACTCAAGCCCTCCAGGTCTCATTTGCTAATAAAACTCGCGAGGTCGCGGGCCCGGCGGCGGCTCTCAAATGTCAATGTAGACAAGCCAATTCTCACATTGTGGCACCAATCAAAAACGCTCTCGCTGTGAGAGTTCGTGAGGAGCCGTGGCCCGAGCTCAATTTTCCCCATGCAAGAAAGAAAGAAAGAAAAAACGCAAGAAAAGACAGGAAAAATACGAGTGATGGAGCTGGAGCTGCTTTTGTCTGACTCGAACAATGAGGAAGGGGAAAAAACTTTATTCCGTCTGTCTGTCTTGTAAATGAAAGCTGAAGAACTTTCATAAACTCTGAGGAGAAAAAATATATTTTTCGAGGACGGTCTACTTTAGCCGAGAGCTAATTGGCCGGGGAACAGTCAGATCCGCGCGTTTCATGATGAGTTCATCCGTTCTCACACACATCCCACAACATCTTAATGACATTATCTGTGGAGACGCGTAACACCATCAGCCCGTGCCGTAAAGTCACCATGAAATGCCACCGGAAACACGTTTAATTGATTCAACATGACGCGTGTTTCCCAGAGAAAGGGGATTTTTAAACAGGAAAAAGTGCAGGACGGCAGTGATCAGGGATTAGACAGTGACCGAAATCATCACGGTTATTATCATGGTATTGCTAAAGGGGTCGTGGATTGAGAAATCAAATTTTTAACATATCAGAGGTTATTGTGCTATAAAAATATCATAAGTTTCAGAACTCAGTTCACAAACAACTTTTATTGAAGCCAAGCTCAGAAAACAACTCGTTTTGGATTTTGACACATTATGATGTCATAGAGCAGCGAAAGACCGCCTCTGCAGGAGAAGGTCGACGCCCACCTTTATAAAACTCAAAATATTAATAAAATCTAACTGTTATTATTATCATGGACTAAAACTTTTTAAAAATCTGTTAATAGAAATAAAGCTAAAATAAAATTAAATATTAGCTTAAAAAATCGAACTAAATGAAAATTAATAAATGTTGCCTTGGTAATAAACTGAAATAAGTTGAAGTTGAACTCTAAAATTATTAACTGGAAATAAATAAAAACCAAAACTGAAACTGAAATAAAACTAAATTAAACCTAAAAAGCAATATATATATATATATATATATATATATATATATATACATATATTAAAAAAAATAAAAAAAAATAATAAAATGACAAAAGCACATAACGAAATTACTAAAAATTAAATTAAAATTCTAATTTAAAATAATATTAATAAAACTAAAATAATACTGATCTCAGTGATATTAAAGGGGTCATGGATTGAGAAACCAAATTTTCCTTGATCTTTTGACATATCAGAGGTTATTGTGCTATAAAAATATCATAAGTTTCAGAACTCAGTCCAAAAACAGCTTTTATTGAAGCCAAGCTCAGAAAACAAATCGTTTTGGATTTTGTCACATTATGATGTCATAGTGCAGTGAAAGACCGCCTCTGCAGAAGAAGGTCGACGCCCACTTCTACACCATCACCTCTTTAGCTCCGCCCACTGATTCACACACGTTATACAGTAGTAAATACGAGAGAGACACAAACACAGGATTATTACTGCAACAAAACCACAGAGGCGCCAGAAGATCCAGATGCTGTTAACTATAACTGTGGTAACTTAAACTTGATTTACCACAATCAAGATTAATAAAACGCATATCATACGCCATAAATGTTTCTCATTGTAACAAGATATTTTTCAACATCAGAATTTTTCAAAACAATTCCATACGTGTAATGCCGGGGACAAATTATTATTAATATGATAAACCTCACATTTCAGCCTTTAAATCATTTTAATGAGTCTAAATGATAAATTATATATTTTATCTGCTCCATACACAAATAGCAGTTTATAAAGTTATAAATATGGATATTTAAATAAAAAAAAGCCAACAAAAATGCATGGCTTCTCTTTTATTAGGCCGTTATTAACCCCTGGAGTCGTATGGATTACTTTTATGATGGATGGATGCACTTTTTTGGGCTTCAAAATCTAAGTTTATTATAAAGCTGGAAAGAGCCAGGATATTATTTAATATAACTCTGATTGTGTTCGGCTGAAAAAAGAAAGTCATTTACACCTAGGATGGCTTGAGGGTGAGTAAATCATGGGCTAATTAAAATTTTTTGGTGAACTATCCCTTTAAAGTCCTCCTGTAGTCCATCATTTTATCCCTTAAAACTCATCTTTGATCAGCAAAATGACATTTAAATGTTTCCTTGAAAAAAATTTCTTCATGTCTTAAAATATCTCGAATGTAACTCGACACCCTTGCCTCATTTAGTATGCGCGGTTCTATGAATATGCAAATTAGCCCCGCCTCCACTCACTCACTCAGCTCAGAGATCCACTGGTTGACGATCACACGTTGATCTGATTGGTTACAAGGTAGTTTGTGACGTCAGAAACGTCTTTGGTTCACTGCAGTTTTAAGGAGGAAATACTCAGCAATGGTGTCGACTTATGAATTTACACATGGTTTGTCTTAAAGCATATTAAAAACACCACATAGACACAAACAACATTAAAAGCTGGATTTTCACCATAGATAAATGTGACTTTCACCCAATAGCTTGTTATATTTATCAGACTGAACAGGTGCGTTTTATCGTCAGATTGTCTCAGCTGAAGTAGAAGGACACTATTATCTTGAGCGCTGACCTATAATCATATAACCGTGTCTTTTCTGTCCTGTTTGACTTTCCCTCTGACATCACAAACATTCGCACAAACTTGCAAACGCAATTAGCGTGATGTTGTGGCATCATGGTAATGGCTGTTTCCCGCGGGACGACATCTTTAGCTGATGTGATTGAAGTTCTGATTTAATTCCTGCCGTCCTTCAGTCTTTATGACAGAATAAACGTCTCTCTGAACAACAGGAGGGATGTTTTCCATCCGCAGGGGGGATGAAGCGCGGTATTACTGTATGCAGAACACTTAATTCAGTTAATGAGCCTGTAAAAACAAATAACATTCCAGACGAGGCTTCATTAGGAAAAAAGTACGAATTTCGCCGCTTTTGATCTTGAGAGACGAATATTCTGGATTTCTTAATAGGCCGTGTGAAAACGTCTCCAAATGGATCTGCAGAAATGCAATCAAATTAGGTTCGTAAATGGAGCAGAGTAAGAGAGTCATGTGACTTTAGGGTAAAACACATCATAGTCTCAGATGATGATGTCTGAAAACATACATTTTCATGCAAAAGACCCCCCCATCCCAAAATTCAAAATGCAGCTATATACTGTATTTTCATGTATAAAAAATTAATATTATAAATATGCTTAATATAGTATTTGGAAAATATTTACTTTCTATTTTGTTACATTATTACATTTTTCTACTCACTATAGTATTATTGTACTGTACTGTATATTTATCATTTATTAAGATGTATTATTTATTTATTTTGTTTCTTAAATTAATTTATTTAAATTAATGTTTTATTTATTTATTTTAATCTTATTTTTCATTTAAAAAAATTGTTGTTGCATGTTTCATGAACATATTTTGCATATCATGCTTAAAACAAGAACAAATATCTGCCAATGGGGTCAGAAAAACAATGTTGTTTTCCCTCTAAATTAAGATTATTTTTCTGACTCCATTAGCAGATATTTGTTATTTTTATAAGCACAAACTCAAGTAAGTTTAATGCATTTTTCAAAAAAGATGACTTTAATATCTTCAGTCATTTTGCTTCTTCTCCAGTAAATGTATCTTGATTTAAGAATGTTTAGATATTTGTGCTGGAGAACGAGACAGAAACACTGAGGAAGAGCATCATTTTTGCAGTTTTTTCGTCTTCAAAAGTAAGCCAACATTCGAAGTATATCCTGAGCAACTAGTTAAAAATATGCAAAAAAGTGCATAAATTAAATTACAGTTATAATTCCCTGCATTTGAATGTCCTCCTCAACTGCGCTGTGAATGAAGCTCAAGCTCAAGTCTTTGGTCTCGTCCACGTCTTCAGGCGTTAACTAGTTCCTCTAAAGACTCATACACACATCTACAGGCAGGAGAATCATCATATTCTGCCTCTGTTATGATTGATTCAGTATTGAGGAGAGAAACTAATTAATGAGAGGCAGAAGACCCTCGTTCTTTAACATCTCCCACAATCCTCTGCTGTGAGACAGACACATGGAGGCCGAGTCTCATATAAATCCTCCACATCCAGAGACATGAACCCTGAAGATTCTGCTAGTGTGATTTTACATTAATTAAGATGCATAATTCATCATTTATTTAGTGCATTTCTTCTATTGTTTCAAACACTGGCCAGGAAAATGTATTTTGCATTAAATGTTCTATACAATGTTCCATCTCAAACATCTAGTTAAAGTGCACCATGTCACTGAGATTTACAGAAGGAGGGAAATAACAGGAAGGAGAAGAGCAAGGAGGAGGAGAATAAGAAGAAAGAACAAGAGGGGAGGAGAGTGACGAGAAAAAGGAGGAGAGAAAGGATGACTAGGATGAGGAAAATGAGGAGGGGGGAGAAAAAGGAGGAGGAGGAGAAAGATGAGGAAAAGGAGGAGGGAAAAGGAGGACTAGGAGGAGGAAAAGAAGGATGGGGAGGAGGAGAAGAAGGAAGAAGGATGAGGAAAAGGAGGAGGGGAAGGAGGAGGAGGAGAATAATGAGGAAAAGGAGGAGGGAAAAGAGGAGGGGAAGGAGAAGGAGAATGATGAGGAAAAGGAGGAGGGGGAGGAGGAGAAGAAGGAAGAAGGATGAGGAAAAGGAGGAGGAAAAGGAGGAGGGGAAGGAGGAGGAGGAGAATAATGAGGAAAAGGAGGAGGGAAAGGAGGAAGAGAAGGAGGAGGAGAATGATGAGGAAAAGGAGGAGGGAAAGGAGGAAAATGATGAGGAAAAGGAGGAGGGAAAGGAGGAAAAGGAGGAGGAGAAGGAGGAGGAAATGGGGAGGGAAAGGAGGAGGAGAAGGAGGAAAAGGAGGAGGAAAAGGAGGAGGAAAAGGAGGAGGGGAAGGAGGAGGAGAAGGAGGAAGAAATGTGGAGGGAAAGGAGGGAAAGGAGGGGAAGGAGGAAAAGGAGGAGGAAATGAGGAGGGGAAGGAGGAGGAGAAGGAGGAAGAAATGTGGAGGGAAAGGAGGGGGAGGAGGAGAAGGAGGAGGAAATGAGGGGAAGGAGGGGAAGGAGGAAAAGGAGGAGGGGAAGGAGGAGGAGAAGGAGGAGGGAAAGGAGGAGGAAAAGGAGGAGGGGAAGGAGGAGGAGAAGGAGGAAGAAATGTGGAGGGAAAGGAGGAAAAGGAGGAGGGGAAGGAGGAGGGGAAGGAGGAGGAGAAGGAGGAGGGGAAGGAAAAGGAGGTGGAGAAGAAGTAAAGGAGGAGGGGGAGGAGGATGGGGGAGGAGAAGGAGGAAAAGGAGGAGGAGGAGAAGAAGGAAAGGGGGGGAGGAGGTGGAGAAGGAAAGGAGGGGGGGAGGTGGAGAAGGAGAATAATGAAAAGGAGGAGGAGTTCCACAGATGTGCATGTGGAAGGAGATTTCAGGAAGCATGTTTACATTCTGCTGCTGTGATCTCATGTTTTTATGGGCTCTTAATGATCAGATCATGTGATCAGGCGTAATCGATACCAAGCGCATGTTTGAGATTCATGAGTGATTGACGTGTGACTCGCTAATGCAACCTGATGCTTTGATCCGTGATCGGCAGGATTCCAGCAGGGAACGTTCATCTTTCATCAGATGCAGCTGTGCAGGATAAACACTAATGTTATTCACTCAAACACTCTTTCATTTATCAGGATAAACACGTGATTCACTCAACCACTCTCTCATTTATCATTCATTCTGACTCTTAATGGACTCAAAACTTCAGTCACACCTGCCAACAGTGAGAGCTAATGTTTCATGCCAGACATAAAGCTGTGTTTTGCATAATTTATTACTAAAAATCAGTTTTTTTTTTGTTTTGTTTTTTCTGATGGAAAATAAATGATTTGGTTATTTCTGGTCAAATATTTGGAATAATTGCAATTTTGTTGTCACTTCTGCTCACCAAAGCTGCATTCATTTGATCAAAAATACTGTAAAAACAGATAAATATTATTACAATTTAAAATCACGGTTTTCTATTTTATTAATGAACTATTATTGAGCATCAAATCATCATATTAGAATGATTTCTGAAGGATCATGTGACACTGAAGACTGGAGTAATGATGCTGAAAATTCAGCTTTGATCACAGGAATAAATTACACTTTACTATATATTCACATAGAAAACAGATGATTTACATTGGAATAATATTTCACTGTTTTTATTGTATTTTTGATCAAATAAATGCAGCGTTGGTGAGCAGAAGAGACTTCTTTCAAAAACATTAAAAACTTCTAATTATTGAATTAACAATTTGAATACATGCATTTTGAATGTAATTTAAATAAAATAAAATAGATGCTAATAATTTATAATAAACTATTCCATGTTTCATTTATGTATGAGTGACAAATATTGTATACATCACATTAAAGTTATTAGTTTGTTTATGTTAAAACTGTGTAATCCCAAAGGATGGAAGTTTTATATGCATTCAAATGCATAAAAATGTGTACCTAAATATTTAAGTAAGTTAATAATAATAATTATTATTAAGAAATTATTGTGTTTTTTTCCACTACATGTACTCATGGAATAATGAAATTTAATTAATTTTCATGTATATGCTCCAACATAAACATGCGTCTAAGAACAGGATTTAAAAAAGTACATTGAGTTTCTATGTTGAATTTAATCATAAAACTAGACTAAATAACATGATGTTCACAAAACTCAATGGCCAAATAAAAAGAACATAAAAATCAATGCATATATGTAGGAAATATTCAATATATTGGCCAGTCTTTTGTGCCGGAGGCCTTATTGAAGTACTACTCATGCCTCTGCACTTGCCTATGTTACCTTTCTCAGAAAAGGCCGAACGACTGTCATATAGGGATGCTTAAAAAGTCTACATTCACATAGTGAATGTCATAGTGAAGGACATAAGATCTATCTGAAGCTCCAGCGTCAGTCTACACTTTTTGGGAGGAGACGAACTACTCTACCCCGAGGTGGCTAATAGCCCAAGGGCTAATGCAGATGTGTCTCAGAAATAAAACAAGCAGCAAAAAAAAGAAAGCCATAACATACTCACAAAAGACTCCCATATAATTGGAGCTTCTTTATATCGTTCTAGCCACCTAACAGGGGAACTTCAGGCTCTAATATCCAAGTTTACCTTACCTTACATTACCTTAATGTACAATAACGTGACCCCATAACTCTACACAGGGAACAAAAGGTCTGTAGAGAAATACATTTTAGTGTCAGTTGCACACAAAAAATGTTTCTTAGAGAAGACCAGTCAGCTCACCTGCGGCGTGCGGAGTGAAGACTCTATGAACATGGGGTCCACACTTTACATGCCTGAAAGAGGCGCTCTCACTAACCAAGCCGAGGCAGGCCATCAGAACATCGGTCTCATCATGGGCCCACCCCAGGCCTGATGTAAGGAACGCCTGGGGAGTCAGGAAGAGAGGAGAGGGCTGAGATGTAACACACCCTCCGGGGAGATGATCCATCACCGACTCTGTGTGCGTTTGTGCTGGATCACCTCCCTCAGATCCCTCTTCTTGCGGGAGTCACGCCTCTTCTGCGACCTGCTCCTCCATGGACCTCCATGAGAGGCAACACTGGCTCTCTGGCCGTGTCTATGGTCTTTGGACTGTGAAGAGTTAGGCCCTCCCGCCTGTCTGGGCGTGGACCCAGATCTCAGCGGTCTACAAGTCCTGAAAGCAGCTGAGCGCGTCTTTGCCTCCCTGAACTTCCCAACCACCGCCTCCACGGAGGTGCCAAAGAGTTCAGAGGGCGAAACCGGCGAGTCGAGGAGAAAGGCCTTCTCCGCCCTGATGTCAGCCAGGTTTAACCACAGATGCCTCTCCATGGCCACCATCGTCACCATCGGCCGACCGATCGCGGCGGCAGTGTGTTTGGTGGCCCGGAGAGCAAGATCTGTGGTGCGGCACAGCTCAGCGACCGCCTCAGGAGACAGCCCTGCCCTCTGGTCGAGATCCCGCAGCAGATCGGCCTGGTATGCCTGCAACACCGGCCTGACCCGCTGCCGTGTATGCTCTGCCACTCAAACGTGCTGTAGTCTTCAGCGGTTCGGACGGCAGTGTTGGAGCTCTCACACACGAGTTCACAAACATCTCGTCAATAGGCGGCATCGACACATACCCATGCTCTCCGATCCCCTCAACATCAGCGAAACTAGCCCCCTGATGTCGGTGGATCCGGACAGAGTATGGGTTCTTCTATGCCCTCTCGATCTCCGTGTGAAGATCAGGAAGGAATGGAAGGCTCGCCTGAGCTGGTGGTCTATGGCCGGGGAGAAACCGATCGTCAATCCTGCCGGCGGCGCGCTCCATAACATCCAGCAGCTCCGCATACACAGGACAGGGAAGCTGAGAGGGTTCAGGATCTCCCTGATTATCACCCTCATCATCCATCTCCTGCTCGTCCTGAAGAGCACTCGCTGCAGGAACAGTAGGAGAATAGTCTTCCTCATCCCCCTGCAGCTCACCGTCGTCAGCCGCCAAATCGTCTGAGAAGTTTCCACCCCTCTGAAGGCGATCGTCAAGGACCTTCTGGGAACCCCATGATGCGAGTCGCCGCTCCGCCTCAGCACGAGCGAGACCTGACCCACGAGTCCAGACGCTGAGCCCTCCTCACTCGAGAAGAGACCTGAACCACGAGTCCAGACGCTGAGCCCTCTTCACTCGAGAAGAGACCTGAGCCACGAGTCCAGATGCTGAGCCCTCACTCGAGAAGAGACCTGAACCACGAGTCCAGACGCTGAGCCCTCTTCACTCGAGAAGAGACCTGAGCCACGAGTCCAGATGCTGAGCCCTCACTCGAGAAGAGACCTGAACCACGAGTCCAGACGCTGAGCCCTCACTCGAGAAGAGACCTGAGCCACGAGTCCAGACGCTGAGCCCTCACTCGAGAAGAGACCTGAACTACGAGTCCAGACGCTGAGCCCTCCTCACTCGAGAAGAGACCTGAACCACGAGTCCAGATGCTGAGCCCTCACTCGAGAAGAGACCTGAACCACGAGTCCAGACGCTGAGCCCTCCTCACTCGAGAAGAGACCTGAACCACGAGTCCAGACGCTGAGCCCTCCTCACTCGAGAAGAGACCTGAACCACAAGTCCAGATGCTGAGCCCTCACTCGAGAAGAGACCTGAGCCACGAGTCCAGATGCTGAGCCCTCCTCACTCGAGAAGAGACCTGAACCACGAGTCCAGATGCTGAGCCCTCACTCGAGAAGAGACCTGAGCCACGAGTCCAGACGCTGAGCCTTCCTCACTCGAGAAGAGACCTGAGCCACGAGTCCAGACGCTGAGCCCTCACTTGAGAAGAGACCTGAACCACGAGTCCAGACGCTGAGCCCTCCTCACTCGAGAAGAGACCTGAACCACGAGTCCAGATGCTGAGCCCTCACTCAAGAAGAGACCTGAGCCACGAGTCCAGACGCTGAGCCCTCCTCACTCGAGAAGAGACCTGAACCACGAGTCCAGATGCTGAGCCCTCCGCACTCGAGAAGAGACCTGAGCCACGAGTCCAGACGCTGAGCCTTCCTCACTCGAGAAGAGACCTGAGCCACGAGTCCAGACGCTGAGCCCTCACTTGAGAAGAGACCTGAACCACGAGTCCAGACGCTGAGCCCTCCTCACTCGAGAAGAGACCTGAACCACGAGTCCAGATGCTGAGCCCTCACTCAAGAAGAGACCTGAGCCACGAGTCCAGACGCTGAGCCCTCCTCACTCGAGAAGAGACCTGAACCACGAGTCCAGATGCTGAGCCCTCCGCACTCGAGAAGAGACCTGAGCCACGAGTCCAGACGCTGAGCCCTCCTCACTCGAGAAGAGACCTGAACCACGAGTCCAGACGCTGAGCCCTCCTCACTCGAGAAGAGACCTGAACCACGAGTCCAGACGCTGAGCCCTCCTCACTCGAGAAGAGACCTGAGCCACGAGTCCAGACGCTGAGCCCTCCTCACTCGAGAGGAGACCTGATCCACGAGTCCAGATGCTGAGCCCTCACTCGAGAAGAGACCTGAGCCACGAGTCCAGACGCTGAGCCCTCCTCACTCGAGAGGAGACCTGAGCCACGAGTCTAGATGCTGAGCCCTCACTCGAGAAGAGACCTGAGCCACGAGTCCAGATGCTGAGCCCTCCTCACTCGAGAAGAGACCTGAGCCACGAGTCCAGACGCTGAGCCCTCCTCACTCGAGAAGAGACCTGAGCCACGAGTCCAGATGCTGAGCCCTCCTCACTCGAGAAGAGACCTGAACCACGAGTACAGACGCTGAGCCCTCCTCACTCGAGAAGAGACCTGAGCCACGAGTCCAGACGCTGAGCCCTCCTCACTCGAGAAGAGACCTGAACCACGAGTCCAGACGCTGAGCCCTCCTCACTCGAGAAGAGACCTGAACCACGAGTCCAGACGCTGAGCCCTCCTCACTCGAGAAGAGACCTGAACCACGAGTCAAGACGCTGAGCCCTCCTCACTCGAGAAGAGACCTGAGCCACGAGTCCAGACGCTGAGCCCTCCTCACTCGAGAAGAGACCTGAGCCACGAGTCCAGACGCTGAGCCCTCCTCACTCGAGAAGAGACCTGAACCACGAGTCCAGATGCTGAGCCCTCACTCGAGAAGAGACCTGAGCCACGAGTCCAGATGCTGAGCCCTCCTCACTCAAGAAGAGACCTGAGCCACGAGTCCAGATGCTGAGCCCTCACTCGAGAAGAGACCTGAGCCACGAGTCCAGATGCTGAGCCCTCCTCACTCGAGAAGAGACCTGAACCATGAGTCCAGATGCTGAGCCCTCCTCACTCGAGAAGAGACCTGAACCACGAGTCCAGACGCTGAGCCCTCCTCACTCGAGAAGAGACCTGAACCACGAGTCCAGACGCTGAGCCCTCCTCACTCGAGAAGAGACCTGAACCACGAGTCCAGACGCTGAGCCCTCCTCACTCGAGAAGAGACCTGAGCCACGAGTCCAGACGCTGAGCCCTCCTCACTCGAGAAGAGGGCCAGACGAGAGCGGAGCGTTCTCAAAGAAAAACGCTCACAGTTTGCACAGGCAGCTCTCTCGAGAACCTCTTCACCCAGACAGAAAACGCACAGTTCATGTGTGTCACTCGCCGTCAAATATCTTGGGCACGGGTTAGCACACTTCTGAATACAATCAGCCTTCATTGTGCGTTTCATTTTAAAATGTCTCTTACTGTAATCCTTCAGCGTTTACAAATAGAAGACGAAAAGATGAATGTCATGTACATACTTCCTTTATACTTCAGCATTTACAAACAGAACAGTCCCTGAAGACGAAAAGATGAATGTCATGTTTGCAAGGTGCCCCTTTTATTCTTCCGGGTCACACAATAATGACATCATAGGCGTTGTCTCAGGTCAATAGGATTGCAGTGATTCGATAGCAGTGTCAGACACCTGTCACGCCTGAGGCGTTCCCCAATGCGTTTTGACGAAGAGCGAGTTCCCTTTCGAAAGGGAAGTAGCGTCTCCATTAGTCTGATTCCTGAGGTGCTGTCAGTCCCAGAGTCCCACACACAGACACACACACACACACACACACACACACACTGCTGTCAGTCCCACGCCAGCTCAGAGTCCTCATCTCAAATCAAATCATATGCGATCAATGCAACATTAAAGAGAGAGAGAGATACGGGAAAAGCATTCTAATGACTTCCAATATGCCACTGCGAGAGGAAAAAATGCTTTAATTAAAATAGATTTGCGTGTTTTGATATAAAAATTCATTCCCAGAGCTTTTGTCTTTCCTCCATTACTGGCACAATGGAGTCATCCAGCTGATATCGAGCGCTGGTCACATTTACAGCCTTTTACCGTAACGTGAGCGATATCCGGGCCGGTTAGTGGAGGAACGTTTCCTCCGAGGAATGAACGTTGATTCTTTACTCTCTAATAAAGTGATCGTCCACCATCTCGCTGGCTTTGCTTCACATCATTCATCTTCTCTGGTCTTTCAAACAACCCTCAATAAAGATCTCAAACCAACCAGAACCAGATTACAAGCTTTAATTCAATGGGTGAATGAATGCAGCGTCACATGAAGCACTGAGAATGAAGTCAAGCAATCAAATGTCATACAAGTCAATCATTATATGTATAAAAAATTTACTTTGAAACAAATATCTGCCAATGGAGTCAGAAAAATAAACTTAATTAAAAAGGAAAACAGGATTATTTGTTTGACTCCATTGGCAGATATTTGTTCTTGTTTTAAGCACAAACTCTGATTCATTTTTTACTTAATATCTTCAGTCATTTTGCTTCTGCACTAAAAGCATCTTGATTAAGAATGTTTAGATATTTGTGCTGGAAAACAAGACAGTAAAATATCAATTGTTTGCAGCGTATGCACCATTTAATGCCATGACTATGATTTTAAGACTTTCTGCTCCAAATTGAAACCTTTTTAAGGCCTATTTCTGTCTTGTTTTCCAGATATCAAGAAATCAAGATACATTTACTGGAGAAGCAAAATGACTGAAGATATTAAGTATGGAAAATGTATAGAAATGAATTGAGTTTGTGTTTAAAAAAAGATCAAATATCTGCCAATATTGTATTTAATATTTCCCCAGCCCTTGGGTTGTTTTTAACCCAGTGTTTTTTAGTGTAACAACCACACAGTGGCGAGGTTTGCCAATGCAAGCACCATTAAAAAATAATGCAACAAAGTTTGTTTCCAGAAGAAAATAGCGTCACAGTCCAGCTTAAGTAAGTTCAGTGATGGTTCATTTTTGTTGTAAAAACATTATTAATTTAGTTAATTTATATATACAGCCACTCTGGTGATGTCATCGTCCAGCTCAGTTCAGTTCTCATATAATGCTGTCAAAGCATGGAGATCAGTAATATTGTGGAATATAAAATTAAATGTCCCCAATTAAGCAAGACAAAACCCAATGGCGACAAAGGCGAAAAACCTTCATAACATAGTGGCGAGTTTCGCCAAGGCAAGCACACTCACATTCAAAAAATGTCCAACAATCCCAATGAATGACTGGCCAGAAAGACCAATAAAAGCAAAAAAGTATGATATAATGATATAATGTATGAAGTAAAATAATAATAAAAAGCTAGTTCTATAGTAAAAATAAATCAACCCATTATGCTGGGTTAAATAAACAACCCAACTTGCTGGCTAAAATTAACCCAACATGTGTTCTGTCCTATATTTACCCAGCCCTTGGGTTGAAAACAACACAGATTGGGTTGTTTTTAACCCAGTGTTTTTTAAAGTGTAACAACCACATAGTGGTGAGTTTCGCCAAGGCAAGCACCACTCACATTTCCTTCAAAAACAATCCCAATGAATGACCGGCCAGAAAGACCAATAATGAAAGCAAAAATCCATCAGTGTCGCATGTGTGTGTGTGTGTGTGTGTGTCTCACCGGGTGGCATCCACGGATCCAGCGAAGGCTTCTCACTGGTGTCGACCTGTTCCCAGTCGAGGTCATCGTCTCGTCCTTGAGTGTATCCACACGAAGAGAAGGGTTTCTCGAAGTCACAATCCCCTGCAACAGAACGACAGACATTCACATCGTCAGCGCCTTTCCCGGCCTGGAAATGAACGAATGCATCCATTACGCTTCTTTCCGTCCGCTCATAATGCAATATGCCAAACAACAGGAGCGTTTAAACCGTGATGGAGAGGGATTCCAGCCACAACATATATTACCATCATTAGCCGCGCGTGAGCCAATTTCACAATGACAGAAATGAAGTGTCCAAACTCTATCATCGTTAAACGCCGGCTTGCTATAGAGCATAAATCTGATTCATTTCGCAGCGGCGTGCGAACCAGACTTCCCCTTCAAATCATCTGGCGTTCGCTCTCATTCATCCTAATAATCCTGACGGGACACGCGGCCCAAAGAGGAACCAGGCGCTTTTAATTCCTGCATAAACAGGTGAGCGTGTAGAAAAGGGGTTTTTATAGGGTTTTGTGGCTCTTTGACTGTCAAACATGATTAGTTTTGGTTGCATCACCGACTCAAGCGACTAATCGATGAAACATTAACAAATCTGTTTACACACTTCACCTTTAACAGTCTGAACATGTGCGCATCATACACTGCCAAAATGCTTTTCTTACTTAGAATTCTTGTCTTGTTTCCAGTCCAAATATCTACAAATTGTTAAATCAAGATGCATTTACTGAAGTAGTAAAATGCCTTAAAATATGATGTCTTGTTTTCTGGGGAAATGTATCAAAATTAAGTGAGTCGTTGCTTAAAACAAGCAACATTCACTGCCAATGGGATAAGAAAAATAATCTTGTTTCTGTTTGAATTAACATTATTTCTGTGACCCCATTGGCAGATCATTTTGCTCTTTTTAAGCAACAACTCACTTCATTTTGATTTATTTCCCTAGAAAACAAGACATAATATCTTATGGCATTTTACTCATCTAGTAAATGCATCTTGATTTAAGAATTTTTAGATATTTGGACTGGAAACAATACAAAAATACTAAGTAAGAAAAGCATGTTTTGCAGTGAAGAGTTGATGTGTCACTGAATCTCAATGCCAATGTTAAATGTATTTATACAGCACCATTAAAAAAACATAAATTGTCCAAAGTGCTTTATGACAATAAACATAGAGCTCTAAAACATAATATGGATATTCAGATATTTTGCTCTTTCACTATAAATCCTGCAGTTTAAATGCGTCCCTGAACGACAGACGAGGTCCGAGAGAACGAAATGTTCAAGGCTGTGATTATGGGAGAACAGAAACGAACAGCATGGAAACAATTATTGTCACATTTTTAGTCAAGTCACTTACAAGTAATCGATGAAACATTAACAAATCTGTTTACACGCTTCACCTTTATCGGTCTCAGAAGGTCTAAACAACCTAAATTGACCAAAGTGCTTCATAACAATAAACACAGAGCTCTAAAAAATAAAAATGCTCATGAATTTATAATGTATGGATAATCCTCTCTTTCACTGTGCCTGATGTTAAACTGCAAAAAGGGATTCAGATGTGTCATTTATAGGGTTTTTGTGACTGTCAAACACCACTCAAGCGTGAGTTTTGCAACTAATCGATGAAATATTAACAAAAGTGCTTTATAATATTACATAAATACATTCTAATGCAGATATTCCACTCTTTCCCTGTGAATCCCTGGAGCTCAGACCTGGACCTGAACGACAGACGGTTGCGAAACCACAACGAGGTCCGAGAGAACGAAATGCTCAAGGCTGTGATTACGGGTGAACAGAAACGAACAGGTGCATGGAAACGATTAATGCCACGTTTTTAGCCAAGTCACTTATGAGCGGCGAGGTGAGATTTACTGTGGCGGATCGCACTGAGTGCATCTGAACGAGCCGGCGCCGAGGCCAGGAGTTCTGCAGAGCAAATGGAAAATAATGGACAAATAAATGAATATTTCAGTGAGTGGCAGCGCTTGCAAACTCATTGTAAATCAACATAGGAGCTGCTAAAGATGCATACACACACACATACACACACACACACTTAAAACACTCACACACACCTTCCTCTGTGCCCAAATGCACAATAATGCTTGCATAAACAGGAAAAACAGAAGAGCACCTTTTACATGCCAGATCTGATCAATCACTCTTGGAGCATGATGACTGAGGCGCAAGTATGTGTGTGTGTATGTGTATGTGTGTGTGTGTGTGTATGAGAGAAGAGAGAGAGAGAGAGAGAGAGAGAGAGAGAGAGAGAAAGAGAGAGAGAGAGTGAATGAGTGAGTGAGTGAGTGAGTGTGTGTGTGTGTGTGTGTGAGAGAGAGAGAGAGAGAGAGTGTGTGTGTGTGTGAGCGAGAGAGAGTGTGTGTGTGTGTGTGTGTGTGTGTGTGTGTGTGTGTGTGTGTGTGTGTGTGAGAGAGAGAGAGAGAGAGAGAGAGAGAGAGAGAGAGAGAGAGAGAGAGAGAGTGTAATTACCTGCTGATATATGTGCACGTCAGTGTCTGATTCAGTCCTCAAGCTGTTAGCGTGTGATGTGTGTGTGATGTGTGTGTGATGTGTGTGTCGCCTCTCCGTGACTCAGGCCTGTTTTAGCGCCCAGCGCTCCACTGATGACAGATAGACTCTATTGTCTTCCTCCAAACTCATGCAGTAACTGTTATCTGATGATATATTCAGGCTTTTGTCCGCTTACACGAGTGAGAGGACAGGAGATTTAGTGAGCGCTGAAAGGAAAGAAACAGTGGCAGAGGAGAACAAGCTCATCTTCTATTCTCTCGGCACTGTCAGGAGACAATGGAGTCGCCGCTCAGACAGACAGCCTTGGAAGTGTGTCTCTGACAGTATTTCATGAACTCAAGAACATACAGTGAAGGAAAAGCAGAGCCGTATTACTGAGGCGAAGTCCCTGTACCTGCGCTTTCAGTCACGGTTTACAGCTGTGAGTTTCCTTTTATAACTGGCGGTGTGCTCTTCGTCGAATTCGTTTGCGCGTTATTTGAGAACGTTTTGACAAATCAACTTGAATTCCATACATGTTTGTCGGCATGATCTAGAGATGATCTGGTTAAATTTTCGTAAAATTGAAGTAACCGCCTAGGAGGAGTTCGAAAAATTATGTTTTTCTGTCTATAACAAACACCAAATTTGGTCAGAATTCGCTATTTTGGTGAAAATCGGACCAACGGTGTAGGAGGAGTTCAAAAAGTATGTTTTTGAAGAAAATCAAAATGGCAGACAGAAATTTTGTCCGACTATTGGAAAATTGGTATCTGTGTTCTCGGCATGACCAAAGGAACCCATTAAGACCAGTTTCATTACAATAGTCTAATTTAATCAAAAGTTATAAGCATTTTTGGAAAGTTCATTATAACTTTTGACCACAGGATGGCACTACCCCTAAAACTTTTTGAGTACCTTCAGTGCATGTTCCCAAAAACACATACCGAGTTTCGTAACGATACGCCAATGTGTTTGTAAAATACAGCATTTAACGATAAAAATTTAAATGGACGATATGGGAAAATTGGGTATTGTTCGAATCTAAAGAGACCAGTTTTGTGATTTATGGCCAAACCGTACAGAAGTTATAAGCAAAAAGAGCACATTTTCATATCTCCTGACCACGAAGTCATGATAAGAAGTCACGATAAAGTGACGCCAACATGGCTGGGAGCTTCAGACCAACTGCAACACTGAGCAATTAAAGACATATTAAGATTATTTCAGGCAAAATAGCTGAAAAATCACAAATACAGTCACTAGTAATATGATTTAATAGTTTATCATTTTAGAGCAATAGGTGGCGCTGTTTCGAAACTGATATGGTGTGGTCAGAGTCAGACCAGTTTTGTGATTTTTGGCCAAACCGTACAGAAATTATAAGCAAAAACAGCAAATTTTCATATCTCCAGACCACTAGGTGGCGCTGTGCCGAAACTGTGCAGGTTCTCTCAGGTTATGGTTGTCAAAACACACACCAAGTTTGGTCAGAATTCGCTAAAGCGTTACGGAGATATAGCCCAACGTCAATTTTGGTGTGCTCTTCGCCGAATTCGTTTGCGCGTTATTTGGAAACGATTTGACAAATCACCTTGAATTCCATACATGTTATTCGGCATGATCCTGAGATGATCTGATTCAATTTTCGTAAAAATCGAAGCAACAGCCTAGGAGGAGTTAGAAAAATTATGTTTGTCGGAAAATTCAAAATGCCGGAAAACATTTTATGGCGGAAAAGATGTCATAGTCAAGTCACCTTTATTTATACTTAATACTTTATACTTTATTGTCAGACAAGTCTGAAATGTTTCTTGTATAACAGTGTCTATGTTTACAACAACCAACATACATTAAACCTCCCACATTATACATTCAACACTACACTTACACAACTACAACACCTTCACAACACTCTTGATTTCTGATGAACTAGCGTTAGCCTGATGCACACAAGAGCGTTTCAGACTCACTTTGGTGGATCTTGTTCCTCCGCTTTGATGGTGTAATTCAAACTCATTATGCAGGATATGAATAGGGTTAGAAACCATATTATTAGCCAGCCTTAGCAAATTGTTATAATAAGCCGAATCATCAAGAGGCTGACCTCTTGAGAAACAGATTTTTAATTGATTAAACAACTTTGTTTTTTAGCATAACACAAACTCTTGTGCCAAATAGAGTTGCAATATTGCAGTCTCCTGATTATCACAGAGCGACAGGACAACAGAAGAATATGTTTTCTTACTCCAAATGACCCAATACGACGAAGAAAGTCAATTCTCTGCTTTGTTCTTTTACAGAGAGTATCAATATGATATTTCCAGGATAACATATCATCTATCATCACTCCTTAATATTTCTCTCTTTTAACCAGTCTGATTTTTTCATTATGAATAAAAACAGGCATTATATGAGTATCAGACGAAGACCCACGTATAATCTCCTCGGTTTTACTCGTATTAATGACAAGAGCATTATTCACACACCACTGTATTGATGAAGCCAGGACTGTCCAAGTCATTCAACACAGATATTAAAACAGTGTCATCAGAATACTTTAAGATATACTGATTTATCATCAGTCGTTGATGTATAAGGTGAAAAGTATTACTGACGCAACCTTGTGGTCCTCCAGCATTTGTTGTGATTGCAGACGACACAGTTTTATTCACTTTAGCCCTATTCGGACGGGACTAGTTTAACATGGAGAGGTGGAGTAATGTAGTTTAACCACAGGACGTCTGTGATATTAACGTGGAGATTTGCATGTCAATCTCTTTTGCACGCGTGGGCGTGGTCACATTAAAACTAATGAGCAAGGGTTTGAGAAACTGGACATCTTGTTGGTTTTATACAGATTACTTAAACAGAGAATATTTGTTTTCATTTTGAATCCGATCATTTAAAAGTACACACTTAAATGTTTATAAAGATATATGGCTCATAAATGTGTGACAAGTATTCGCTGAGTTTTGTTTCAGTTTATAGACGTGCTCAAGAAAAGTTCACCGCGACGGAGAGGCAGAACGCACACCCTGTTTATTTTCTTTATTTTACAAAAGCACAATGTTTTGATTTGATTGTAAGTGGACACATACAAAAGTGGACATATCACAGATTCTTTTTTCATATTTCTTTTTTCTGTATGACCATAAACGACGGAGTAATTTTTTGTGCTACTATGTGAAGAAAATCCAGCAAAACGCGCCCGCGCGTTTGCCGACCCCAGAGGGTTTTTTTTTTTTTTTTTTTTTTTTTGTACTCAATTTTTATTGTCTTGTTGGATAACAATATCAAAGAGGTATTGTGACAATACAGAGATACATAGCAATACATTCACCACCCTCCCTCCCACCCACCCACCCCTACCGCATGGGATACAACATAACTATCAGTGTAGCACAGTCAGTGTTATAGAACAGACCCCAGAGGGTTAATGGCCAATTCGCACGGGATAAGAGATCTCAGTAAAACTAACAGAAGTGGGAGAGTAACTCGATTTACACACCGCCGTCACTCCTGTCGTCATGTGTGTATTACGCTGCTTCCTGATATCACGTGCGCAAACACATATAACCTATATTTACATATCTAAAACCGTTATGTCCGGTCGATGTATTAAATAACTTCAGATTGGATTGTGTTTGTAATAGGCACTTACCTAACGCTAAAAGATGTTTCGAGCCTCTAACAAGTGCTGTCGATCTTCTCTCTGATCTGAATGGTGTGTGTAAAACCACAGACTCGTCCCAGCGTCTAGAACGCGACTTAACGCTAAAACCACGGAAAACTACTTTTAAACAGGAAATGAAGGAATATTTACGTACATATTTACAGCGGGTCTATTCGCACGGGATTCGTTTTTACTGTAAAATGGTAAAACCTTTTTACAAAAAAGGGACCTTTTTACTGAAGGTAAAAGTCGTCGTAATCTTTACTGAGATTGTCCGTAATGATCTCTGAGATGCACATTCAGACGGGACTAAAATCACAGAGAAGCTCTGGTAATTATTACTTTACCTCATCTCTCCATGTTACACTAGTCCCGTCCGAATAGGGCTGAAGACTCTCTGAACTCTATCAGTGAGAAACGAGATGTACCAATGGATCAGATAGAGATTTACATCCAACTGCACAAGTTTTGACACCAATCTGTCAACCTGTATTGTACTGAATGAGAAGAGAAATCCAGAAACAAGGTTCTTACAGTTGTTTTATCCAAATGTCTAGAGATGATCTGCACTAACAACTGCATCTTCAGTTCTACAGCCTTTCTTATAGGCGAACTGCCAAGGATCTAGTTTATCTTTAACTATCTGAACTAAATGCTGAAGTAACAATCCCAATCAGAGAGATAAGGGCTATTGGTCTAAATCTTTATATTCTCTTGGACATGACATTTTAGGTAATGGTTTTATGTATGCGGTCTTCCATATCACAGGAACAGTATGTGTGTCAAATGAAGCTTGAAATACTGGTTCACCAAGACCTGCACTACTTAGATCTGGACCATCAACTTTTTTGTATTAATAGACTGAAAAGTTTTCTTAACTTCCTCAACCTCAATAACAACTCTGTCCAATAATGATGGAACCATATCTATTGTTTCATTGCGATAGTCATGTTTACCTATTAATTCAAATCTGTTAAAAAAAAGGTGTTCAATTCATTCCCAAACCAGTTCATCATCAATAACAATAGATTTGTTTGAAGACGACAATCCAGTCATTGTTTTCATGATGTCCAAACCTTTTTAGTATTATTAGTTTTAAAAGCTTTCTCCAAACGCCTCTTATGAACTTCTTTTGTTTCCTTTAATTGAATTTTTAACTCTCATTCTGTTTGTTTAAGTGCCCTAATATCCTTATTCTTAAATGCTTACTTTCCTCAAATTTACAATTTCTTTAATACCTTTAGTCACAAATGGTTTGTTATTTGGATAAACTTTAATCTCTTTTGTAGGCATGACCAGCTCCACGCAGAAGTTAATATAATCATTTAACACTGTAGTTCTTTCATCAAGTGAGTCTTTTTTCAAAAATGTCCCAATTTGTCCAGTCGAAACAGGCTTTCGGTTGTTCGGTTGTTGTACTTTTTTATGTTTGGTCCTGTACACAGGAGTCATGTGCACTACATTATGGTCAGAGTTTAGAATTGGTGGGATACTCTTCAGTTTAGTTTCATTACGGGCCAAACTCCTTTTGTAATCGTTACTCTTCTTCTTCTTCTGCTCTTGAGTCTATGGCTGCCCATAGAACCACTTGCGGGAAAGTTATGAAATTTGGCACATTGATAGAGGACAGTCTGTTCTGTCACCATACCAAATTTGGAGTCTCCAACTCAATCCCTCTAGCGCCACCAACTGTCCAAAGTTGCACTCACATTTATGCTAATAACTTTTGAACCGTAAGGGCTAGAAACAAATGTATCTTTTCCTCTGATTCCTCTCATTAGCGTATTAGTAGACTGTTAGGTTAGGGTTAGTAGTTGCAAAGTTACTTATAGTTAGCAGAATGCCTGAAGTGGACTATTGAAATAAAGTGTTACCAACTAACAAGAGTCCAGAAATACAATTCACTGATGAGGAAGCTCAAGTTTCAGAAAACCTGCAGGATCTTTTCCATCAACTTGAGCTCATACAACTATGAAACGGGTTTACATTTCCAAACACACTCCATCAGTGTCTGTTTTCATACCTGAAAGGATTGTTTGACATGTGATATTGCTATGTTTCCAGTTTAACTGGGAGCGTGTGGGTGGAAAACTCTCTGAATGACGAGGCACCCGGGACAGAAAGCAGGTTATCGCTGCTTAATATGTGGAGTCGTACATCAAACAGACAAATGCAAATCAAGCCGGCGACGTCAACCTCACACACGCTGAACACTTCACACACCGCTAATCTTTTATATCTGTTCAAAAGCCCTATATGAGGCCCTCGGCGAGTGTGTGTGTGTGTGTGGCCCCTCAGCGTGTGCAAACACGGCCCATTGATCATCTGTGTTTGCACTTCACTAACGCATGTTTGTTTCTAGAAATGCGCATAAATCTCAGACTCCAGGGGCCGACTGTATTTCAATCAATGTTTGCACTCGATTGTTCTGCATCCGAACAGCATGTGGGACACGAGACCAAACACTCCCGTTCGACATTAGGATATGGAGCTTTGGAGGAGGAGAACAAAGACGAAAACTAGAAAAAATGACAAAAACACAAACTAAAATACTTCATTTACCCTAAAACTAAAGAGCGAAAACTTAAACTAGACGTTATTTAAAAAAACTAATTCAAATAACAAAACAACTAAAATTACTACATTTTTTACTAAAACTAAAAATTAAAACTTAATAAAATTTCAATTTTTTTTACTAAAATGAAAATGAAAACTTAAAAACTAGATATTTTTTTAAAATAATAATAAAAAAATGACAAAAAACAACAACATTACTTAATTTAATAAAAGTAAAATTGAAAACAATAAAAATGTTTTATTTAAAAAAACAAAACACAAACAAATAGTAAAATGTTACTGACTTAAAATAAAAACTTATTAAAAACTAGCCATCATATTTAAATAAATAATAATAAAAATGTAACAAATTAAAAATGAAAACTTGATTAAAAAATAGATTTTCTTTTTGTAAAAACTAATAAAATGGCAAAACAACAATTACAAAATTTCTTTACTAAAATGAAAATGAAGGAGGAAACTTCAATTGCTTCTTAAATATCTTAAATAACTGCTTCAATTGCTGATCCAGTTTTCACTTTTGCGTTTTGAGTTTTCAAAATTGAGTTCTCAAAATATTGATTAATTGAATGCACAACCTTTGACATCAACGTTTAGCCAAAAGCTAATAATTTTACATTAATATAATATAATGTGATGTAATGTAATATCAATGACATTCAACCTAATACAACACAAATATAAAGGCACGATATTTTAAGATTTTCAGTGGATGTCAACTTAAATTTGGATCTGTTTCTCACACAAAAATATAATATGACAAGATGACGAATCAATTGAGCCAAAATTGGATGCATGATTGTTTTTTTTTGATGAACTAAATGTCATTATTCACTCCTCTGTGTCGTTTCAAACCTGTGTGACTTTCTTTCGTCTGTTGAACACAAAAGAAGATATTTTGGGCTCCAATGTTGTTTGGTTCCCAAAGTTCTTCAAAATATCTTCTTTTGTGTTGCGCAGAAGAAAGTCATACAAGTGTGTAATCGCATGATGATGAGTTAATGATGACAAAATGATTATTTTTGGGTGAAATATCCTTTTAAGTTTATTTATTTTACTCTGTTTTAGGAATGAAAATTAGGCTGTCAAGCTGATGAAAAACCTTTCCAAAAATAAAAAATAAAATAAAATAAAATCAGCAGACAAAAACTCCATAAAACAGTGAATGGTCATGTGATGTGCCAATAACAGCAGGTAGATCACATGATCACTGTGTTCACTGCCATTGGTAGATACCAGATCATTTGCATAAAGTTCTGCTAGGTGGTCTCCGCCAATCATAAAACGCCTCAAAACTCCTCATTTAACTGTATTGACTTTAATGTCCTGAGGAAAGTGGCATTACGACTGACACCTTTCAGAAACAACACAAAATCCCTTCTGCCATGTTCTGATCAACAGTGATTTCACTTCCAGTGAGGACAAATGAGTTTATAAAGGTTGTACCCAGGGTTCTTATCGTTAACTAAAACTTGAACTATTACTTGAAATAAAATAAAAAATAAAACCTAAAAAACAAGCTTATTAAAGTCCACAAAATTACATACCATTTTACTAAAACTAAAAATGAAAACTTAATAAAAACTAGACATATGGAAAAATAACAAAATGTTACTAAAACTTAATAAACTTAATAAAAACTGGACATATTTTTAAGAAATAATAATAAAAATGACAAAAACAAAAAATACCACAAAATTTACTCAAATTAAAAACGAAAACTTAAAAACTAGACATAGTATTTAAAAAAACTAATACAAATAACAAAACAACAAAGTTACAAAAAATAATAACTGAAAACGAAAGCTTAAAAACTAGACATATTGTTTAAAAAAAAAAAAAAAAAAAAAAAAAAAATTACAAACAGTTTACCAAGACTAAAAATAAAAACTTAATAAAAACTGGACATATTAAAATAAAAATAACAAAACAAAATGATTAATATTCTAATATATAATCATAATGTTTTTTTATTGTATTAAAGTTAATAATAAATTTTTATTTTTATTGTTAAATTAAAGTTTTATTTAAAATGTTACTAAACTTAAATAAAAACTAGACATCTTATTTAAAAACATTTTTTTTAATAAAAATGAAAAACAACAAATTACTAAAAATGTAACAAATTAAACAGAAAACAAAACCTAAAAATAAAATTCAAAATATTACCAAACACACCACTAGTAAATCAATGATAGTGAAATAAGTTGTGAACTGCTGTATTAATCTCTGAAAGCTGAATCTGTTGGTATCAAACCCAATTAGAGCATTTATCAGTATGTAGAGCAGGTCCTCACAGCATATAAGCGACGTGTGTGTGTGTGTGTGTGTGTGTGTCTGCTGTAGAGCGGGAATGATGGATGAAGCCGCTTCACTGAGGTCTGATAACAGCTTTATCTCTCCGCTTCTCCCAGAGGTAAACCAGTCTTGTTTCTCGTGTTCAGATGCGGTTCATTAACATTCTCCCGGCTTGCATCGGTCAGTATTGGTGTTATCCATTACAGCCGTTATTGATTGATTGATTGAATTCCGTCTCGCTTCCTGAAAGGCTTTAATTCCTTCACGTAATGATACACAAACAGTGAGTTGCACCTTTGCACAGGTGTCTCAAACTCAATCTCCAGTGTGTGTCCGCATTCAGGGATGTGTTTTAGCAGCCGGAGCCCTTTCCGCCCTTGAAATTAAATGCTAATGCATTATTTCAGCATTTAGCAGCAGGGAGTCAAACACCCTCGACCCGCCGACACCAGAACAGCAGAACACAAGCGGCCAGAGGAATCATGCATTCAGATTAATCTGCGATTCTATCAGCGTTCTGTTAAAGTCCATTAGAAATCATCCCAGCGCTCGCCTCCAGATCCAGAGACAGCTCAGCTCAAACACAACTCAAGCCCTAAATATTAATCACTTTTGCTCTATTAAGAGATTTAAATAATAATCGGTTTTGCTCTATTAAGATATTTAAGTAATAATCGGTTTTGTTCCATTTTGTAAGTTTTTTCCTATTAAGAGATTTAAATATTAATCAGTTTTGTTTTTCTAAATATTAATCGGTTTTATTTTTCTAAATATTAATCGGTTTTGTTTTTCTAAATATTAATCGGTTTTGTTCTATTAAGAGATTTAAATATTAATCGGTTTTGTTTTTCTAAATATTAATCGGTTTTGTTTTTCTAAATATTAATCGGTTTTATTTTCCTAAATATTAATTGGTTTTGCTCTATTAAGATATTTAAGAAATAATCGGTTTTGTTCCATTTTGTAAGTTTTTTCCTATTAAGAGATTTAAATATTAATCAGTTTTGTTTTTCTAAATATTAATCGGTTTTATTTTTCTAAATATTAATCGGTTTTGTTTTTCTAAATATTAATCGGTTTTGTTCTATTAAGAGATTTAAATATTAATCGGTTTTGTTTTTCTAAATATTAATCGGTTTTGTTTTTCTAAATATTAATCGGTTTTATTTTCCTAAATATTAATTGGTTTTGCTCTATTAAGATATTTAAGAAATAATCGGTTTTGTTCCATTTTGTAAGTTTTTTCCTATTAAGAGATTTAAATATTAATCGGTTTTGTTTTTCTAAATATTAATCGGTTTTATTTTTCTAAATATTAATCGGTTTTGTTTTTCTAAATATTAATCGGTTTTGTTCTATTAAGAGATTTAAATATTAATCGGTTTTGTTTTTCTAAATATTAATCGGTTTTGTTTTTCTAAATATTAATCGGTTTTATTTTCCTAAATATTAATTGGTTTTGCTCTATTAAGATATTTAAGAAATAATCAGTTTTGTTCCATTTTGTAAGTTTTTTCCTATTAAGAGATTTAAATATTAATCGGTTTTGTTTTTCTAAATATTAATCGGTTTTATTTTTCTAAATATTAATCGGTTTTGTTTTTCTAAATATTAATCGGTTTTATTTTTCTAAATATTAATCGGTTTTGTTTTTCTAAATATTAATCGGTTTTGTTCTATTAAGAGATTTAAATATTAATCGGTTTTGTTTTTCTAAATATTAATTGGTTTTATTTTTCTAAATATTAATCGGTTTTGTTTTTCTAAATATTAATCGGTTTTGTTTTTCTAAATATTAATCGGTTTTGTTCTATTAAGAGATTTAAATATTAATCGGTTTTATTTTTCTAAATATTAATCGGTTTTGTTTTTCTAAATATTAATCGGTTTTGTTTTTCTAAATATTAATCGGTTTTGTTCTATTAAGATATTGAAAAAAAATCTATTTAAATCTCTTTAAATTGATCAGTTTTGTTCTACCGGTATTAAAAGATTAAAATATTAAATGGTTTTGTTATATTAAGAAATTTTAACGTTTGTTGGTTTTGTTCAAAGTGAGTGTAAGCAATTCTTTAAAAGTATTAACAGAACTAGTTATTGATCTAGCTGAAAAATAGCATTGAATATGAATCTCTCATTATTTGGCCTTTATTGCCATGATAACTAGTGCAGATCAATATAATATCCATATAATTTAGTCCCCCATAGACGGTCCTGTAACTAAAAACTTTTCCTGGTTCCCGGTGCGAAAAAGCAGATATTTCCACTAATAATAAAACTAGGGATGCACTAATATGAACATTTTAGCCGATACCGATAACCGATAATTCTTTATATTTGAAAGCCGATAACCGATATATCGGCCAATAAATCTAAATCAAACTTTTTATATAGTTTTTGAGAGCCTGATTACAAAAACAACAGTCTCTCCATTAAAACCCATGTCCCAAACACACAATTATGATGATATTCTCATTATAATTTTATGTAGCCGATATGACAGACTTGCACTGATTCCAATCATATTTCAAGCAATTCAAAATGATCATGTTGAACAGTGAAGGAAAAATCCATTATTTATCAGCTTTAATATATCGGCCAAATGTTCTTATCGGGCCGATAACGATAACTTTAAAAGATATATCGGGCATCACTTTATAAAGCGTTCCCCCGGTGCGAAAGCCTCTATTGGCCGGTTGAGGAGACTCTCCTCTTCCATTTGTGAAGTGCTTTGAGTGCAGAGAAAAGTGCTATATAACTGTAATGAATTAATTATTAAATATGTGATGACTGTGCTAGTGATAAAGTCATGCAATATTTTAACTTGCAGTCTTGCTTCCATCCAGAGCTGTTACTGTACGTCATGCATCTGCCAAAACACACATGCTGATAATATAAATTAAAAAAACTAGAAAAAGCTTGGCATGAAAATAAGATGCATTAATGTAAACATTTCGATTTATGCGTTTAGCAGACGCTCATATCCAAAGCGACTTCGTCACACTGCAAAAAAATATATTTTTGTCTTGTTTTCCAGCACAAATATCGAAACATTCTTGAACATTTACTTGAGACACAAAAATGTCTGAAGATATTAAGTCTTGCTTTGTGAAAAAATCTATCAAAATTAAGTGAGTCTTTATGAACTTATGCTTTAAAACAAGAAAATATATATCAGAAAACAAGACTTAATATCTTCAGTCATTGAAAAAACTAAAAAAAATATTAACTTTTTGCTGTGCACAAAGCAATATTTGTAATATTAAAATTACATTGTTAATAAAATGCACTGAAAAACAAAGATTTTTGATCTCTTGTTTTCCAGCACAAATATCTCAACATCCTTAAATCAAGAGTTATGTTTGAAAAATTGATCAAAATTAATATTGATCAAAAAAAGACTTTATGCTAAAAAGCAAGAAAAATATCTAAATAAATAATATTGTTTACCCTTTAAATGAAGTTTATTTGACAGATTGACAGATCTAGCTTCAGGCATGAACTTTTTGATTAAACAAGACTTAATATCGTCAGTCATTTTTGCTTCTCAATTAAACGTACAAGAATGTTTCGATATTTGCGCTGGAAACCGAGACAGAAACACTGAGGAGGAAATCAATGTTTGCATTGTACAACGCCACAACACAACTAGATTAGGAAGCAAGGTAAATGTGTTATGGATCTCCAACGCACCGGCAGATTGTGTGTGTTTGACTTCAGTGACAGTGAAGCAATTATCCAAACCACACGAC
>CM040771.1:46274883-46289883 GCA_022829085.1 Abramis brama | reverse complement strand
CTCCATCGGCAGCTCCAGGCGAGCAGCTCTCGCTCTAAATCGCATATATATATATATATATATATATATATATACTGTCTGTCTGGGCACTTTGAAGTTGAGAGGATTTAACCAATCAATCGCTATATCATCATCAATCAAGCCGTCGCTCTCGCTGCGATCGATCGGACGGTGAAATGGAGCAGTCGGCCCACAGATTTGGACGGATAATCTGAGCCGTGCATTTCTCCTTTCAGCTGATACATGTCAAAGGAGAAAGAGAGAGACAGAGAGAGAGAGAGAGAGAGAGAGAGACAAAGAGAGAGAGAGAGAGAGAGAGAGAGAGAGGGAGAGAGAGAGAGAGAGAGAGAGAGAGAGAGAGAGAGAGAGAGGAGGGAGAGAGAGAGAGAGAGAGAGAGAGAGAGAGAGACAGTTGGTGGAGATGCTCTGCTAAAAATTACAGGAATACTACAGTGATTTATCACACATCATTGTTATAAATTCATGTGCCCGTAATCTTGAATCAGAATGCCTCTGAAATGCCAAAAAAAAAGCCAAAAATGCCAAAGAAAAAAAGAACAAAAATGCCCCTGATATGAACAAAAATGCCAACAAAATAGACAAAAATCCCAACAAAATAAACAAAAATGCCCTTAAAATGAACATAAATGGTTGTTCCAGAAACAGTTTATACTCGTATATGGCACAATGGAGAAGAAAAGACTAGCCCGACTTTAAGTGAATGAATAACGGTGACTGGCGACTAAAATAAAACATTTAGGAGCCCAATAACATCAGATACAGACGGTTGTTTAGAAGCTGATTAATGGACATTTACAATCTATCATTGAAGAGTCACACATTTACATACAGTATCAACCGACACAGGCTCATTAGTAAAAGTTGCATCTACGTATACCGTACATTTCTGCAAAACCAACATTCCTCATCTTACAGCTGAAACTAAAACACCAACAACTTTTATTCATTTCCATTTCTGAAGCAAAGCATGCTGGGAAATTTAAATCTGCTGTAACTCATTCAGTTTGAGTTATACTTAATATAATCAGTTATTGAGTTCACATTACTTTTTCAATTAAAGTACAATGAAACTTTCAGTTGTATTTTAGTAAAATTAACTGATGGGTATTTACAATTAAAGTCTGTTGCTAAAGCTGATTGCATTTTTAAAGTATTTCTAAAACGTATGCTTTTGAGAATGTTTTATTTGCCGTCAGCTGCCCTGAAATTGAATAAAGTTGAGCAAGCGGCGTCTAAAAAAAGAGGCACCTTTCCGTTTCAGAGTGGTGTCATTTGAAAAATGGAGAGAAAATTGTGACAATTTCTCAAAGGAGAAAATGCAATGTTTTGTGGCTCTGAACAGCTTGGTTAAGTGGACGGTCTGATGGGGAGGATCTGAGCGAGATTCACGGGTCCGTCTGGTCATTATTTCAGTCTCTCCTGGTTTACGGGTCCGGAATGTTGATGCGGGCCGGGGATACGCTCATGTGAATGCATGAGAGTCGCAGTCGCTGGGGTGCAGCTTTCATTTGGACAATAAAAACAAGCAGGAGGGGCGATCGAATCTCTCCCGAGCGCGGACAATGAAATCTTCCAGAACACTTCCCTGAGGAAAACAACAATAGAGCGTCTGGGAATCACTCATGACAGCTCATGACATAATAACTGTGTTCGTCTGGCTCTCTGATGAGGGACGTGTTGGTTTTAGCTGATGGCTTGTGTTGTGTTACGTTCTGGTTGATATGATGTGTGTGTGGATCTGGATGTGGATTGATTCTCTATAAGGGGTCTCTGTTCGATACGGCTTTGCTTCAGAAGTTGCCCTCCTCCACGTCCCCCTGCGCTTCGATCTGGACCGACTGACCGCAGAAGAAAACAAATGCAAGGATCCCTTCCTCAGTTAACAAACCTTCTCCGGTTCAGGGAAGGCCGAGGCTTCAGACCAGTGCTAAAGAGTCAATAACTAAAACTACTGGCACTGCTAACCAGGTAAGGGGAGGTTTACAAGAGGCTTTAAAGTGCTTCATTCAGGGCCTGGGGCAAAAATGCCAACAAAATGAACAAAAATGCCCACAAAATGAACTAAAAAGCCACTGAAATCAACATAAATGCCACCAAAATGAATAAAAATGCCCCCGAAATGAACAAAAATGCCACCAAAATAAACAAAATTGACAATTAAATGAACAAAAATGCCCACAAAATGAACTAAAAAGCCACCGAAATCAACATAAATGCCACCAAAATAAACAAAATTGCCACCAAAATAAACAAAAACACCACTAAAATGAACAACAAATGTCCCCAAAACTAAAATGCCACCAAAATGAACTAAAAAGCCACTGAAATAAACACAAATGCCACCAAAAAAATGAACAAAAATGCCATTGAAACGAACAAAAATGCCAACAAAATAAACAAAAATGCCCCCGAAATGAACTAAAGTGCCACTAAATTTAACAAAAATGCCACCGAAATGAACTACAAATCCACTAAAATGAACAAAAATGCCACCAAAATAAACAAAATTGACAATTACATGAACAAAAATGCCCACAAAATGAACAAAAACGCCACTGAAATGATATCAAATGTCCCCAAAATGAACTAAAACAGAATTGATCAAACCTGTATGACTTTCTTCTGTGGAACAATAGGAAGATATTTGTAAAAATGTCTCAATAAAACTCAATGGGACCCAATGTTGTTTGTATCCCAATGATCTTTAAAAAATAATAATAATAAAAAAAAAAAATCATATTTTGAATTCCACAGAAAAAAAGTCATACATGTTTTGTCATACATGTAAACCTACTTAAAAACATTGATAATAAAAAATACAGCTCTGATTAAATTCTGTTGCTCATTTCAACCACACCTCCTCTCTGTGAAACCCCGCCCCCCAAAGACACACCAGCCAATCCAAAATCAGTAAACCTGAACATGCAAAATGATTGACAGACTGGGTGCCTGTGATTGGCTAAATGCCTGCAGGCCACACCCTCTGACTCTTTTGTGCTGTTCACACACACACACACTGTTGAATGTTAACTACATTGAACACTTTTTCTTGCATAGTTTGACTGTAGTTGAACTAAATATTCTGAGAAGTCATTAGCTTGACAAACTACAGTTCAAAGCAACTAATCTGCCCAGAAACCCTCTAATCCACCAGAAAACACAATAAACAGAGAAAAAGGAAGACAACAGGGATATTTCTCCTCACATTTGTTTCCACTTTCTCTCTCTCTCACACACTATACAATCTCCATAAGTCTAATTTGTAAATGGCTACAATGGAAGAAACTAGTCCGCTGAGGGTTGTTCTTCAGCTGGGACGCTCATTATGTTTGATCATCGCAATAAACAAGACCATTAACACGCCTTGTTGTTTCTAAGATCTGTAACAAATTCCTGTTGTTTTCTTTCTTTTTCCGTGCCGTGAGAGAGAGGGAATAATTCAAGGTTGAGCATTCCGACACACACTTTGGAGAATTATGAAATGAGTGGGTAGAAAATGAAAAGCTGGTGTAATTTATCACGAACGAGTGAAGCAGAAAACACGTTATGTGTTCCACGCTTGTGGAAAAACCCAAAGTCCATTTATCCCGAGTTACCCGATTCCAGTGGTAAATATCCCACGCTAGAACATGATACACTGCAAAAAAATGATCTTTAGAAGCCAAATTACAGAGGGCTAAAAATTACTTTAGAAAGATGGCAGCATCATTATTTTAGTTTTACACTGAGATTGATAGATCTATTAGTGAAATCTGTTTTACTTTATTAATCTTTGTTTCATTTTATGCCAACGGTGACAGTTCAAATATGGAGAAAAAGCACTTTTCATGTTCTTCCCCGCAAAGTTTGCATGCCTGTAACTTGAGAAGTATTAACAATATATTAATATCCTTTTATTTTCTGGTACATAACAAACTTTTCTTATGGTATCTTAATTTGTAAGGCCCTATATGGTTCAGTTCTAGAGATATCGGGATCCCAGTGTGGCTCCATGAGTAAATTTTCAATGTACAATTTAACAATTTAGCGCTTTTAGCATTTTTTTTAAAAAAAATCATTTTTTACCCCCTGTAATTTGGCTCCAAATCTCAGGTTAAAATCTTTCTCCACAAAATAGTGTATTGTTCAGTAAATAATATACATCCATGACATTTAATATTTAGGCTTTCGTCACTTTTTATGTTAGTCTTTTTTCAGAAAATAATAAATAATAATTTGCAGTGGAAGTTCCTGAAATTTTGTTGACATGGAATGAGCCATAAATGTTTTATATATGTTTCATTTCTGTCCTGAGAGACAGTCCATGATCCCATATGATATGGTGCAAGAGTTAATGTGTTTCTTTCATTACAACACTAACAAAAGACACACAATCAGTGCATCCCTGTAAACCTCACATATCAAACTCTAAACCCAAGTCATGCTTTTGAAAATAAACAAAAATGTCACTAAAATTAACAAAAATGCCAACAAAATTAACAAAAATGCCAGCAAAATTAACAAAAATGCCACTGAAATGAACAAAAAGGCCACAAAATCAACAAAAATGCACCTAAAAATAAACAAAAAAGCCACTGTAATGAACAAAATGAATAAAAATGCCAACAAAATGAACTAAAATGAATAAAAATGCCAACAAAATTAACCAAAATGAATAAAAATGCCAACAAAATGAACTAAAATGCCAACAAAATTAACAAAAATGAATAAAAATGCAAACAAAATGAACTAAAATGCCAACAAAATTAACAAAAATGAATAAAAATGCAAACAAAATGAACTAAAATGGCAACAAAATTAACAAAAATTAATAAAAATGGCAACAAAATTAACTAAAATTCCAACAAAATTAACAAAAATGCCACTGAAATCAACAAAAATGGCAACAAAATGAACAAAAGGGCCAACAAAATGAACTAAAATGCCACTGAAATCAATAAAAATGCCACCAAAATGAACTAAAATGCCAACAAATTTAACTAAAATGCCGCTGAAATCAACAAAAATGCCAACAAAATGAAAAGTGCCAACAAAATGAACTAAAATGCCAACAAATTTAACTAAAATGCCGCTGAAATCAACAAAAATGCCAACAAAATGAAAAGTGCCAACAAAATGAACTAAAATGTCACTGAAATCAATAAAAATGCCACCGAAATGAACTAAAATGCCAACAAAATGAACAAAAATGCCACTGAAATCAACAAAAATGCCAACAAAATGAACAAAAGGGCCAACAAAATTAACTAAAATGCCACTGAAATCAATAAAAATGCCACCAAAATGAACTAAAATGCCAACAAAATTAACAAAAATGCCACTAAAATGTACAAAAAGTTTCTGAAATTTGGTTGATTTGATATGGAATGAGCCATTAATCTTTTATATACATTTCATATCTGTCCTGAGAGACAGTCCATGATCCCATACGATATGGTGTAAAACTTAATGCGTTTCTTTCATTACAACACACAATCAGTGCATCGCTGTAAACGACATCAAACTCTAAACCCGAGTCATGCTCTTTTATTTCTTTACAGCTCAACAATCCCATCAACTCTTGTTGGTGCGTCGCTTTATAAATTATGAACCGCAGGCCTCTCACGGTCTACTTCAGCTTTAATCAGTCCACTAACACACAACAATAATCACAAGATCATTTCTTTGACATACTCATTTGTTCCCCAAACAGATCAGATCAGATGTTTGTGGTGATCGTAGAGGTTCGTCTCTCTGTTTTCCAGCCAGTGTTTCGTGGACTTCGGAGGTTTGTCGAGCGATTAATTGATGGCGGAAGGAAACATGACAAATAGTCGCTCCGCACCTGAGTTGTTTCAAATTTAAACAGTCGGTGGCATGAATTAATTGTGTCTTAAACAAAGGAAAGCTGCCCAGCCGTCCCACAGCCTCATTAATACTGTGAATTATTAAATCCCATTGCCGTGTGAAGACTTTTGACCTATTTTTCCATGAACTATTCCATCATAACGGCACACGTCATACATGAAAACCATCTCAAACAATCTGTTCTCAGAGAAACTTATAGAAATCTTGAACAAAACCAGTTGTGTATAACGAGTTTGGAGGAGCTGAGAGAAGGTGGCGGTGATAATGAAGGGAAAAGACGTGTTTTCCATAAGCGATGTGGGCAGATCGTTCAGTGTGGGTGAAGCTCAACACACTGATTTCAGCAGCTTCACTAATGAAGACAGAGTTATGAACACACTCAGTGTCCTTTAACCTCGCAACTCTGTCCACATACGGAGACGATTTGCAATCATCATTTCATTGGAAAGCTTAAACACTCACAATTCATCCTGTGAAAACCATTTTAAAAACCTTTTAGAACAAGCTCAATTTGTGTGATATCAACTTCAAATCTGGAATGACTTAGTTGGACGTAACTCTGATTTCTAGCACTTATTATTTCGTAAAATACAGTAAGGTTTAGTAAAGCTGCTTTCCAGTAAACCTAAACTTCTGTAACATTTTACCCTTTCGTTTTTTGATTCATATTTCAAGTTATAGCAGAATAAGTTAGCATATTAGTTTGGTAAAATGTCTTTATACACTGAAAAAACTTTCATTCAGAAATTGCTCGTAGATTTCACAAATTATTATTAAGAAATGGCAAGTAAGTTTTGAAGTGGAACGACTGAAATTGTATTTTTATTGTAAAACGTACTGCAATAATCTTGTACCCTGGAAATCCAGAGTTCTTGCGAGAGTTGAATTTGCTCAGCGAGTTTACTCTGGCGTCGAGTAATGATGCTCATTAAATATGCCCTTGTATCCGAGCTGCACCAATCACATCGGGTTATAGAGGCGGGCCAGAGGCGGAGCTAAACAGAAGACGACAGCGCTGCGACGTCGAAGTCATTAGTAAACATTGCAAGATGGCTATGGATGAACACCAGTTGTTTGAAACGGCTTTGGCCGCTAGACTTGGCTTTTAATCTAAAAGAGGAACAGAAGATGGCGCTCCAATCGTTCCTTTGCAAGAAGGGCGTTTTTGCTGTTTTGCCGACCGGATATGGCGAGAGTCTAATCTACCAGTTAGCTCCGCTGCTAGCTAAGCGTATGGGGTTTGTTGTGATTGGTCGAAGTGTTATCCAATTGCGTGCAGTGAGATTTTCAAATGCACGCTTGGTGCCGCCCCTCGAGCTGCCGAGTTTCATTAGTCTTTCAGATTTAGGTCTGGATTTCCAGGCTAATAATCTTGTAAAACTGTGAGTCGTTGTATGATTCGCTCGACTGAGTTGTTCAACACTGATTGATTCAGTTCTGTGTTGCTCGGAGAAACTCTACGGTTCATTCGGATTCTGTGGCTTCATTTGGAACTTCGTTAATGGAGCAAAAATAGACAAAGTAGCTGATAATACTGTGTCATAAATTGTGATAATAAATGTAAGTTATTCAGCTGAGCGCTGAAGTGATGATGTGTGTTTGTAGGCTGTAAGTTAGTGTTTTTACACACTATAAAAAATAATGATGTTCTTCCTCAGTGTTTCTGTCTCGTTCTCCAGCACAAATATCTAAACATTCTAAAATCAAGTAAAATCTCCATTTACTGGAGAAGAAGCAAAATGACTGAAGATATTAAGTAAAAATGTCTGAAAATGAAGTGAGTTTGTGTTTAAAACAAGAACAAATATCTGCCAATGGAGTCAGAAAAATAAACTCAATTTAAAGGGGAAACGAGATTATTTTTCTGACTCCACTGACAGATATTTGTTCTTGTTTAAGACACAAACTCACTTCATTTTCAGACATTTTTACTTAATATCTTCAGTCATTTTGCTTCTTCTCCAGTAAATGAATCTTGATTTAAGAATGTTTAGATATTTGTGCTGGAAAACGAGACAGAAACACTGAGGAGGAACATCATATTTTGCCGTTAGAAAGATGATTCTGAACACAGTAAATCACTCATAATTCTATGTTTTAGTCCAGATCTACTTGACGTTCGGGGACGCTCAGACAGCTGCCAACCAACTGTTTCTCCGCTAATGAGCTTCGCTGAGAAAACAAAGGGGAACTTTCTTTGCATTGATGAAGCATTCGGCTCCAGAGATCTCCAAACTTCTACTTCGGCTCTTATCGAACAGAGCGCTTTAGAACATCATTCACGTCTGCGACGGGACCCGCAGGTTTACATACGTCTCCGAAATAACAAGCAACTTGCCAGACAAACTATAACAATGCATTGCAATGAGCAGCATCTCTCCTTTTAAAAGAGTGATTATGAATATTCAGGTGGTGTAGCATCTGCTCCGAGCATTGGAGGATGAAAACAGATCTACGGCAGAATATTTAATTATTACATCTGAGCGCGGTTTTACGCTTCTCCGCCGCGCTTCAGAAAGGACGGATGCAGATGTTTAATCAGAAACAAAGCATCGTGAGGAATTCATAATTCAACTTGTTCATTTCAAGTTTAAGTATTGGGTAGGATTAATGGATGTAGAATATGGTCATGCAGAAAAAGGCATTAATATGTGTGTTATAAGTACTAATAAACAGCCAATATCGTAATAATATGCATGATAATAAGCATGGACTCTAAACTAAAGTGTTTCTAACTAACTTTATCTGGACAATAACTTTATTCTAGATCTGCTGTAAAGCCTAAACAATCTCTGTTACTGTAATCTCCTATTATCACTGTAAAGCTGCTTTGAAACAATCTATATTGTTAAAGCGCTGTATAAATGAAGGCGAAAAATGATCGTGATTTTAACGGGCTGTAAAAATGCTACAGTGAAAAACTGTTAATTGGTTCACAGAAAGTTTCCTTATCTATATATACGGTAAACAACTGTGATAGATCTAATGGTACATTTAATGTAATTTTACTGTAAAATACCATTAAATGTACAGTTTTTGGAAGTGAAAAAGAACAAGTCATTGTATAATTTACAGTGAAAAAACGTAAATTGACATTCCCACAATTCCCTGCGTGACGCTTCACATTTTTTTTGAAATAACTATGTTTCTTCATAGTTTTCTTAGTTTTGTCTAATCAGTGATGACATTAGGGTTTTGTGTTATATTTAATGTTGTTAAATTAATGTTTATTGCATTTTTAAAATGTCATGTGTGTTACCATGATGGTGTTTAGTGTTTGTGTGAATGACACTGTGCAGCTTCTATATATTAGTAATAACTGTCTTGTGAAAGAGCTGCTCGTGATGAGCTTTAATTCATCATGTGACTCTCGTCACTGCTGTGATTGGTGGTTGTCAGTGTAGTACTATGGTACAAAACAGATATTAATACTTCAATAGGTCAGTAAATTAACATTATGTCAGATAATTAAATACGGTTTATTACTGTAAATTTAAGTAAAGTCTGTTAAATCTAAAATGTTGCTACTGTATTTTTACGGTAAATTTCTGGCAACCACAGCTGCCGTTTTTTTGCCGTAAATTTTACGGATTTTTTTTTTTACAGTGTAATGTTGCCAATATCTTAACAATATGCATGATAATAAGCAACTAGTTAATAGTGAGAATTGGACTCTTAGTCCAAGTATGAATGAACAAATTAAGAATGCAAGTGACAGATATAGAAACACATCACATTTATAACACACAGAAATAAGATTAAATTCACTCAAACCTTCTCCGAAAAGCATTTGTAAGCAAACTCAGTGTTTGTGTCTGAAGTTCCCCGATATCATCTCAACATCAGCTGTTTACCGCATTACTCTCAGCATCTGTCAGCGACGCTGACGCCCGAGCGCTTGATTAATAATTAGTCTGAAGGAGAAACGGCACAGTCAAAGCCCGCAGAAATACCTCCATTATTTAACGGCAGCGTGCCTTAATTAAACCAGGATCCCGACACTGAAGGAATGATGGACTGGGATTCTGAGTTCTAGATTCCGGAACGTTCCGTCGAGGAAGAACCGAGTGGATGTGAGCGGAATAATCACCAAAAAAAGAAATGAACAAATCATTGGTGTTTGTTAAATGAGAAAGCAAGAAACAAACTGATCCATTCTGGATATTTATATTGGTAATGTATTCAAAATAATATTCTTAATCGGTATTTTATGTCTTGTTTTCCATCATACATATATAAACATCTTCAAAGCAGGAGAGATTATGAAGCAAAATTGCATAAAATAATATTTACTAGAAAATACATTACTGTTCAAAAGTTTGGGATCAGTGAGATATTTATTTATTTATTTATTTATTTATTTGAGCATCAAATCATCATATTAGAGTGATTTCTGAAGGATCATGTGACACTGAAGACTGGAGTAATGATGCTGAAAATTCAGCTTTGATCACAGGAATAAATTACACTTTACTATATATTCACATAGACAACAGATGATTTACATTATAATAATATTTCACTGTTTTTAATGTATTTTTGATCAAATAAATGCAGCCTTGGTGAGCAGAAAAGACTTAAATCATCTGATCTCAACTCTTCTAAAACTAACAAACTCTAATAGTAAAAGTTCTGAGAAATCTTTTTCTGAGAAAAAGTCCACAACTTCATTGTTTAACTAAAATTGTTGTATTTTACATTGAAACACCTCAAGACACTAAACCTCCCCCGAGCTGATCTTAAACTCATCATGAAATGTAAGTTGCACTCGTCTTTTCTCCTCTATTGTGTCGTATATCTGAGAGAAACGCTTCTGGAGCGAGAACACATGTGGGCGGGGCTTGATTGTGTCTGTGAGGAATTGATTGGATGATTGGATGGTTGTGGTTTGCTATTGGCTGATCTCATGTGAGTGACAGGTTGCCCCGCCCACATCATCAGAGAAGAGAAGAGATGCTGAGGAACTGATTCTGATTCAAGATTACCAGGAACATGAAGTTAACACAATAATAATGATGTGCATTGTGCACTGATAAAGCATTCATAATAAACACGGCCATATTCCATAAAAATAAGTCCATTTTGATTTCAATCATTTGGTGACTTTGAATCACGTGTGTTGAGGAATGGAAAGCCTCATCAACCCAGTAAATTTAACACATTCTGAACGAACTTTCTTTTATTCCACGTTATTCCAAGTTATTTATAAATAACTTACAGGTTTTATTGTATGAAGCTTGATGTATTTCAGGTTTTTTTGTGTATCTGTGTCTTGAGTATGTGTTGTTTGATACATTTCAGGGTTTCGTCCTTCAATATCCTGCCTTGTCAAACTCTAAATAAAACTAACTAACTGTTTAAAGGTCCCATATTGTCAAAACTGAAATCTCCTGGCTTGTTTCATGATAACGGAGGTCTAGAGGATATGAAACTGTTTCAAAACAGTCGATCCACAGACACTCCACACGGCCTGCATGAAGTAGCTGTGCCTTTCCACGAGCCGTCGTGACTTCCGTATAAATGTGATGTCAGAACAACTCAGTCTCCGCCTTCAGTCCCACCCCCACCAATGGTGGGTCACTCAGAAAACAACAGGCCAATCAGAAGAGAGGCTCATGAATATTAAGTAGACAGGCCAAACTCGACCTGTTCTTGGCGGAGCTCCTGAGAAAGGAGCTGTAAAAATATTTCGAGATGGTTTTTGGTACTTATACCGCAAATATATATTCTTAAGGACATCAGAACCTAAAATAAAACTTCTGAAAGGTGTACAATATGGGACCTTTAAAAAGCTGAAATGATTATAAATGAGAACAACAGATGTGTTTGGAGCATCAGACGAGAGGCGTGATCACATTCTCAAATGTCAAGAACTGGTCAAAAGCGTAATATCGGCCTACGATCCGTGCGTTTTCATTAAAAATCCTTTTAGGCTGCACACAAAGCGTATTGTGTGTCTGGGAAACCTGCCACGGTGGTTTACTGACGCGCATTGTGGTCCGGACCGGCGTCTGATCGATCGCGGGCCGTTCCCTCACCCGTGAACCCCACATTTACAACACCAACCGCTTTGTTAATCCCAGCGCCGCCACTCACCATTTAATGGGAATCTGGGAGGCTTTTGGACCCTCCCGAACGCCTTATCATTTAATTGGCTGGAGGATTGGGAGACGGGTCCGGATGACGTCAGCGTATTCAAAGCTGTTTACCTGAAGGATGAACGAGGACGAGAAAGAGGTCAAACAAAAGAGAGAGACGTGGCGACGGTCGCCAGAATCCAGCGATGGCATAACGGCCTCTATTCTCTCGCCTCTATTCATCGACACACACCGGCTGACTGACATTCTCCTGAATGAGGCGCGAGAGAGAGAGGGGAGAGAGAGGGAGAGAAAGAGAGAGAGAGAGAGAGAGAGAGAGAGAGAGAGAGAGAGAGAGAGAAACAGCATCACAGGAGAAACACAAATTCAATCGGTCAGGACAACTTATCAGTCAGGCGAACACAAAGCCAGACTGAAGCCTTGAAAATAAAAGCCGCTCTCCGCCTCGCCGGTGCAGATTTCAGCTCTCTGGCCGACACATTCGCCCAAACAAACGGACTGTGTATGAAAGTGAACGTGCAAGCCAATTATTTGCCATTTCCATAGAGACACACTCTCTCTTTGTACACAGAGTTGAATTTTCCCCACATTATCTGTGCTTTATGAGGTTTAAAATAATTAATATTCAGTGGTATTATTGATTTGACAGAACTAACAGTATCAGACGAGAGGAAAACTTAGGCGGTGAATAATGACACTATTGTCTTCTGTAGAGATTAAATTGAATTTGTTTCATAATTGATTAACGTTATTGGACTGAACTGAATCAACAGTTAACTGAATAATGGTTGTAATGTTTTATAATTGATTCATGTCATAATTGATGAACTTTGCAATATTGGCACTTATTGAATTGATCTGAATAATTACACTATTGTCTTTTTTTTACAGCTGAAATTGAACCGGTTTCATAATTTCTTTGTTTCTTAATTGATGAAATTTGCCCCAATGAGAGTTATTGAGCTGAATTGAATCGACACAACTGAATTGATCTGAATAATGACTCTATTGTCTTTCCAGAGCTGCTTTACAGCTGAAATTGAACTTGTTTCATAATTTCTTTGTTTCATAATTGATTTGTTTCATAATTGATGAAATTTGAATGGATCCATTGACAGCTATTGAGCTGAACTGAATCGACACTGAACTGATTTGAATAATGACCCTTTTCATTTTAGAGCTGCTTTACAGCTGAAATTGAATTCATAATTGATGAACTTTGCAAGTGACAATATTATTAAAGTGAAGTGACTCAACACTGAACCGACTTATGTTGAACTATTGACATTAAGCGTTGTCACAGCTTAATTTCAGCAGAAATTGCCAATTGACTGTGAAAACTTTTATTATAAGTTTATTTGTCTCACTCCATTGGCAAATATTTGTCCTTTCTTGTTTTAAGCAAAAACTCACTTCATTTCCATACATTTTTACTTAATATCTTCAGTCCTTTTGCGTCTTCTCCAGTAAATGAATCTTGATTTAAGAATGTTTAGATATTTGTGCTGGAGAACGAGACAGAAACACTGAGGAAGAGCATCATTATTTTTTGCAGTGTGTAAAAACACTAACTTACAGCCTACAAAAACACATCATCACTTCAGCGCTCAGTTGAATAACTTACATTTAGACACAATATTATCAGCTACTTTGTCTATTTTTGCTCCATTAACGAAGTTCCAAATGAAGCCACAGAATCCGAATGAACCGTAGAGTTTCTCCGAGCAACACAGAACTGAATCAATCAGTGTTGAACAACTCAGTCGAGCGAATCATACAACGACTCACAGTTTTACAGGATTATTGCAGTACGTTTTACAGTAAAAATACTATTTCAGTCTTTCCACTTCAAAAATTACTTGCCATTTCTTTGTAATTATTGGTGAAATTTACTAGCAATTTCTGAGTGAAAATTGTTTCTACACCATTTTTTTCAGTGTATAAAGACATTTTACCAAACTAATATATGACTTATTCTGCTATAACTTTCAAATTCGGTGACTATCTTTATAAAGTGATTTTGCTTCTTCTCCAGTAAATGTATCTTGATTTAAGAATGTTTAGATATTTGTGCTGGAAAACAAGACAGAAACACTGAGGAGGAACATGATTTTCTGCAGTGTGTAAAATTGCTCACGTCGTTTTAAGATCGTGGTCAAAGCGGCCGCCTGAGGAGAGAAGCATCCCTGCGCTCGGCTGATTTGTGCTGTATGGATCCTGCCTGCGGTGAAATGTTCCTTCTTGGCATGAAGTAAAGGATACCAACATCACAACATGAAACAAACACACACATACACACACACACGCAGTCTGGCATGGAGCCGCGGCCAGCGGAGCAGCAGGGATTTGGGTGGGAACAAACAGGGATCAGACGGTGGGCTTTGGGGATCTGGACGTTCCTCTCTGAAGAAACATCAAACTGCCGTCAGATCCCTTCAGTCAACAATCATTTAGTGGCTGATCTGATCTGATCCAACCGCGACGCATGGCTTGGATCTCACACACACACACACACACACACCTCTGATTCCAAATGCCTTCTCATCTTTTCAAGTTTCTTCCATTTCAAAGGAATCTTCCACCCAAAAAGTAACATTCTGTCAACATTCAGTCAAAATCTGTGAAACTTTAAGGGTCCTATTTTAATGAACTAAACACAAGGTCTAAAGCGCACGGCGCAAGTTCACTTAGGGGGTCCGAATCCACTTTTGCTAGTTTAACGACGGGATAAATGGTCGGTGCTCCCGGCGCAGGGTCTAAAAGGGTCGTCTCTAATCTCTAAATGAGTAATGGGTGTGTTTTGGGATTTACATGCGTTAAACCAATCAGAGTCTCATCTCCCATTCCCTTTAAATGCCAGTTGCGCTCCCGCCGCGGCGGATTCGCTATTTACACGACGGAATTTGATAGTGGAAAGACCGAACGCGTCTCCAGAGCGCAAACGGATCTGCTCGTGCGTGAGGTCAAAGTGCGCAATCATCATCTACGAGAAAAGCCGGATTCACCATATCTTTATGTACACAATAATAATATT
>CM040771.1:46242383-46264883 GCA_022829085.1 Abramis brama | reverse complement strand
TTTTACACCCCAGTCAAGATTCTTCAGAGATAAAGGGCCCTATTTTAAGGATCGAAGCGCATGGTCTAAAGCAAGTGCACTTAAGACGTGTCCAAATCCACTTTTGCTAGTTTAATGATGGGACAAATGGTCGGCGCTCCCGGTGCATGGTTTAAAAGGGTCGTCCCTTTTCTCTTAATGAGTAATGGGTGTGTTTTGGGCGTAACGTGCAATAAAACAATCAGAGTCTCATCTCCCATTCCCTTTAAAAGCCAGTTGTGCTCGCGCTATGGCGGATTCGCTATTTACACGACGGAATTTGCAAACGGAAAAACTGAACGTTTCGGATATGCTCGTGCGTGAGGTCAAAGCTGTGTGTGTGTGTGTGTGTGTGTGTTTGAGGTTAAAGGTTACAGCACAAGCAGATCATCTACAGGACAAGCCGGATTCCACCATATCTTTATGTTCACAATAATAATCTTTTACATTGTAATTCTTAAATTTTTTATATTTGGCATGTTTGTGTGCTGGCGCACGTCCCTGTGTGTGTAATAAGCAGAGTGTGTGTGTAATAAGTAGAGTGTGTGTGTAATAAGCAGAGTGTAGAGCGTTGTGGACCCGCCTATAGGCTCACATTACTAACACGCTATTTAAATAACGAAAAAAATATTGCGCCATTGACTTTAGCCCAGGTTTCAGTCGGTCAATGGCTCAGTGTATTTCAGTTCCTCAAAATATCAACGGTCCACCAATGCGCCAGAACACACACTCGTTCTCAGACCAGCAGCACATGGGCGCACAAATAGGCGCAAATGCGTTTGCTATTTAAACACCGTGATGCAGGACGTGAAAATGAAAACTGCGTCGGGCTGAAACTAGCAAAACACACTCGCGTCGCGCCTGGCGCTGCATTGCTCCGTGTGAATGATAGAGCCCCTAAAACCCTCAACAAAGGCACTTACTACTATTATATCCCCAAAAAAAGAGAAATAAAACATCAGATGGTGTCAAGAGGATCTCATAAAATCCAGGGAAACATTATTCCTCACGAGCCCTTTAACCGGTTAACGCCTTCTGAGCAGTTTTTCATACCAAATTTATGATGATTACTAGAATATGTGATAGCAAAAAAGGCAATAAAAAAGTGTGCCAAGTGTCTCATTACTTGGACACTGAGAGGTACTGGCTTTGTCCCAATTCACACAAGGATATCTTCACTATACTTCGGAGGGTGATGGGTAATTAATTGGCAGACATTACTCCCTGCAAAAATCCGCATTTCAGCATTTCCTCGCCAGGGAAAGATGTCTGTGATTACAGTATGGACAGCGTACTCAAACCTGACCCGCTCTCGGCCGGTGAACTAGATCACTCTATTATTATATTCGGAGAGCGCAGGTGAGAGAGAAAGATGGAGCAAAAGAGAGACATAAGAGAGAATGGAAAAAGGAAAGCAGGTCAAGAGAGAGAGGTGTGAGATCTTTTAATAGCGCAGTCATTCAGGCCGATGCGTTATAACAATAGAAGACAAACTAAAGATTAAAAAAAGCTCTCCATATGTTCTCGTTCAGCAGCGTTACATCCAAACTGGTGCAGATTCTCCATGACAGTCGAGAAAACACCGCAGAACTGCACACACACACACACACTAATGCAAACTTCCTAAAGACACATTCTGAGTCTGAACGCAACAGAGCAAAGCTTATAAACCTTCATATGTGCTCTATGAAACATGCGTAGGATTCCTTAATACTTTTGTGCTGTTTAAGACAAAAAAATCATCTATTAGGAATACATTAATACTAATTTGAGGAAATAGTAGATTGTGCTGAAAAAAAGAACAAAGAACAAATATCTGTCAATGGGGTCAGAAACATAATTGATTAATAATTGATAAAAGATTATTTTTCTGACCCCTTTCGCAGATATTTGTTCTTTGAACTTTGATACATTCTTCATTAAGCAAGACTTAATATCTTCAGTCATTTTGCTTCTCCAGTAAAAGTATAACATATTAAAATAAGATTTGATTTGCATCTATAGTCGTCAACTATTGGATCAAAACCTTTCATCAAAGCTATACATGAATTTTGAACAATACCCGCTCTTGTCTTAGGACAACTTTGGTTAACTTTTTTGGTCCACTTCAAATGTTGACTACTGTATTTTACAAAGAGACGTGTTTAGCAGAAACTCGCATCATATTGCACTCGTCACTATTCACTTCAGTTCAAGTTTCTTCACAATACATACGGATTCAGCAGCTTTACAGAAAATGCTTGTTGCAATGTTACAATTTATGAAGTAAATTATGATGCTTTATGGTCACTATCCGCTTTCATTTCATGGGCGACAGTTGGTGTTTCGCAGAAGAGAGTGAAAGGTGAAGTAACGATAGATGAATGTGAGTGGAGTTTCAGCTCATAAACTGGATGAATTGTGACTCTCTCTAGACAGGCTCACTCTGGACTACTTGGGAACTTTGGGTCTGTTTTCGTTAGAAGGACAGAAGTGTTTGACGTTTTTGTGAGCCGGCGCTGTAATTACTGTAATAACGGTTGAGAGATGAAAGAAATCATAGAGAGCAGCAATAAAGAAACATAAAGACGTCTCACTGCACCTGGAACAGATAACAGAATCGTTCTGTCCTATAAAACACTGTAATTGGCAGCGCTTCTGCGTCCCAAAGAGTCCTGACTGTGACTGGAAAAAAATTTCTTATAAAGTCTAATAATCACTCCAGTTCTACTCTAGGGTGTTCTGGGTGGTTTCCAGGGCGTTGCTACAGTATGTGGTCGCTAAGGTGTTCTGAATGGTTGTTAGTGTGTTGCTAGGGTGTTCTGTGTGGTTGTCAGGGTGCTGATACAGTATGCGGTCACTAAGGTGTTCTGAATGGCTGTTAGTGTGTTGCTAGGGTGTTCTGGGTGGTTGTCAGTGTGTTGCTAGGGTGTTCTGTGTGGTTGTCAGGGTGCTGCTACAGTATGCGGTCACTAAGGTGTTCTGAATGGATGTTAGTGTGTTGCTAGGGTGTTCTGTCGACCCCAGCATACATATCATACAAGGGAAAAACATTTAATTACTGGAAAAATAAGACGATTGAAATGTACGAGCCTGAGTGTAGTCTGTAGAGGTCCGCAGATTTGGAACGAGCTTGAGGAAAATCTTAAACTTTTGCATTCTGTCTCCACTTTCAAGAAACATCTTAAGGTAAAAATGCTATTAACATACACCATTTGAATACTTCAGTATTATACTTGTGCTGGGATTGTCTGTTTGTTGTGTCTTGTTGTATTTATTATATTATTTATTTGTGTCTATGGATTTAGTGTTTTTTTTTTTTTGTATGTTATTTATTTGTTGTATGTTGGTATTGGGCCCCCTATTAAAAGCTTTTAATAGCTTCTTTGGGGTTCCCCCTTTTCACACAATAATCATCCTATAACTATAACTACTGCAATTTTGTATTTGTCTTTAATATGACGTGTGTGAAATAAATGAATAAATAAATAAATAAATAAATTCTGTGTGGTTGTCAGGGTGCTGCTACAGTATGCGGTCACTAAGGTGTTCTGAATGGCTGTTAGTGTGTTGCTAGGGTGTTCTGGGTGGTTGTCAGTGTGTTTCTAGGGTGTTCTGTGTGGTTGTCAGGGTGCTGCAATAGTATACGGTTGCTAAGGTGCTCTGAATGGCTGTTAGTGTGTTGCAAGGGTGTTCTGTGTGGTTGCCAGGGTGCTGCAACAGTATGCGGTTGCTAAGGTGTTCTGAATGGTTGCTAGTGTGTTGCTAGGGTGTTCTGGGTGGTCGCCAGGGTGCTGCAACAGTATGCGGTTGCTAAGGTGTTCTGAATGGCTGTTAGTGTGTTGCTAGGGTGTTCTGTGTGGTCGCCAGAGTGCTGCAACAGTATGCGGTTGCTAAGGTGTTCTGAATGGTTGTTAGTGTGTTGCTAGGGTGTTCTGGGTGGTCGCCAGAGTGCTGCAACAGTATACGGTTGCTAAGGTGTTCTGAATGGCTGTTAGTGTGTTGCAAGGGTGTTCTGTGTGGTTGCCAGGGTGCTGCAACAGTATACGGTTGCTAAGGTGTTCTGAATGGCTGTTAGTGTGTTGCAAGGGTGTTCTGTGTGGTTGCCAGGGTGCTGCAACAGTATGCGGTTGCTAAGGTGTTCTGAATGGTTGTTAGTGTGTTACTAGGGTGTTCTGGGTGGTCGCCAGGGCGCTGCAACAGTATACGGTTGCTAAGGTGTTCTGAATAGCTGTTAGTGTGTTGCTAGGGTGTTCTGGGTGGTCACCAGGGCGCTGCAACAGTATACGGTTGCTAAGGTGTTCTGAATGGCTGTTAGTGTGTTGCTAGGGTGTTCTGGGTGGTCGCCAGGGCGCTGCAACAGTATACGGTCGCTAAGGTGTTCTGAATGGCTGTTAGTGTGTTGCTAGGGTGTTCTGGGTGGTCGTCAGGGCACTGCAACCATATACGGTCGCTAAGGTGTTCTGAATGGCTGTTAGTCTGTTGCTAGGGTGTTCTGTGTGGTTGTCAGGGTGCTGCAACAGTATGCGGTTGCTAAGGTGTTCTGAATGGTTGTGTGTTGCTAGGGTGTTCTGGGTGGTCGCCAGGGCGCTGCTACAGTATGCGGTCGCTAAGGTGTTCTGAATGGCTGTTAGTGTGTTGCTATGGTGTTCTGGGTGGTCGCCAGGGCGCTGCAACAGTATGCGGTCGCTAAGGTGTTCTGAATGGCTGTTAGTGTGTTGCTAGGGTGTTCTGTGTGGTTGCCAGGGTGCTGCGACAGTATGCGGTTGCTAAGGTGTTCTGAATGGTTGTGTGTTGCTAGGGTATTCTGGGTGGTCGCCAGGGCGCTGCAACCATATACGGTTGCTAAGGTGTTCTGAATGGCTGTTAGTGTGTTGCTAGGGTGTTCTGGGTGGTCGCCAGGGCGCTGCTACAGTATGCGGTCGCTAAGGTGTTCTGAATGGCTGTTAGTGTGTTGCTAGGGTGTTCTGGGTGGTCGCCAGGGCGCTGCAACAGTATGCGGTCGCTAAGGTGTTCTGAATGGCTGTTAGTGTGTTGCTAGGGTGTTCTGGGTGGTCGCCAGGGCGCTGCTACAGTATGCAGTCGCTAAGGTGTTCTGAATGGCTGTGTGTTGCTAAGGTGTTCTGAATGGTTGTGTGTTGCTAAGGTGTTCTGAATGGTTGTGTGTTGCTAGGGTGGATCTGAGTGGTTGTCAAGGTGCTTAAATTTTAACTTAATTTAATTCATTAAAACATATTTACACCTGATGATATTTGACAAACGGCCTGTGAAAAACACAAAGCTGCTGTTCTGATCTGGAATCATTCTGCATGTTTCCACCAAAGTAAAGCGGGACACGTGTGAGTTTAGAAGCTTGAGTCGGTTCCAGAACCAGCATCATTCGGGCAGAAACATCTGCGTATTAAAAGCGTCCTGAAGCATCTTTACTAGCGCTTCTCTGCTTCCCCATCCAGAAGTTGGTCATAAATGAAAAAACTCTAACGAACAAACTGCATTTGTTCAGTGAAAAGCGTTTGAAAAAGCCTTTTAGACAGATGTGTGGAGAAAGAAGAAAAGAACTTCAGAAGTTTATGTGCATGACACAATGGGATATCTCTCCTCAGCACGCTCCCTCTGGGTGTGTGTGTGTGTGTGCGTGTGTGTGTGTGAAGAAATAGGCCATAGCACAAGATAAAGTGCTTTATCTTTATGAGAAATAAACGTCCCCATCCCTGTCGGCCCATCCTTTGTGCATCCAAAAACAGCGTTATATATGGAATGCGCTAGCAGGAAATAGGGCGCTAGCGAAGGCGCTACACGCTGCAGATTAGCCGTTCTGCCTCGCTCAGCAGAAATCACCACAGCGCTGGTTTATGAGCGTACGTTCAGATAGATCATGGGCCCATGAATGCATAAAAGCCCCAGCCGTCACCACACACACACACACACCGCAAACGGCATCTTCACACCATGCAGTATTTATGCGGCCGGACGTTTATTTATGATAATAATAGGCCTAACGCACGGGGTTGAAGTGAGTTGAAGCGAGGCAAGCTTGTTGTGAAGGTGATGCTGCGATGAACAGGACAGATAAAAGAATAAATGAGAGAGAGAAAGAGACAGAGGATGTGGTTTTGTTTCAGTAATACAGTGTATACCGTACTTTTTTCTTGATGTACCCCGGAATAAAGAAAGTGAAGCGTGACAACATGCCCCATAGGTGCGGTTCATTATAACATCACCATATATGACAGATTAAAATTTTATCAGATCTAATCAAAAAATATACAAGACAAACTAAAATATTTTCTCAATAAAATACAATTATTAACTTTTTCATATAAAATAATGGCATTTTTTAATAATTAAAAATTAAATAATTTTTGAGGTTGACAATAAACACACCAGAAAACACAGTTATACAGCATAGTTCAAAACATAATGATAATCAATAATTTTAACAGTTGAGATTGCTGATCTAACCAGCAGAAGACACTCGCCGGGTTTAAACCGGGGCATGTTGTCACACTGCGTTACAATGAGTCCCTATTAGAACTATGATATTCTATTCTATACTTTTCTATAATTCTATCGAGAATCCATGAGAAAAAGGTGGAAAAAAAACTGAGAGTCAATGTTCAGAAATTATTAAGTATTATTATGTTTTGAACTATTCTGTATAGCTGTGTTTCCCGGTGTGTTTGTTGTCAAACTCAAAAATTAGTTTATTTTAAATAAATAAAAACTGCCATTATTTTACATGAAAAAGTGAATAACTGGATTGTATTGAGAAAATATTTTAGTTTGTCTTGTATATATATTTTTTTATTAAATCAGATAACATTTTAATCTCTCATATATGTCAATGAACATATTAAAATGTTATCAGATCTAATCAAAAAATATACAAGACAAACTAAAATATTTTCTCAATAAAATACAATTATTCACTTTTTCATATAAAATCATGGCATTTTTTAATAATTAAAAATAAAATATTTTTTGACAACAAACACACCGCAAAACAGCTATACAGCATAGTTCAAAACATAATAATAATTCATCATTTCTGAACATTGACTCTCAGTCTTTAATTAAAACAATAAAATAATAATAAAAATATATATATTTTTTTTTTTGAGAAAATATTTTAGTTTGTCATATATTTTTTGATTAGATCAGATAACATTTTAATATGTTCATTGACATATATGAGAGATTAAAATGTTATCTGATTTAATATTTTAATCTGTCATATGGTCATGTTATAATGAACCGCACCTATGGGGCATGTTGTCACATTTCACTTTCTTTATTCCTGGGTAAATCAATAAAAAAGTATACACTGTATTAATGAAACAAAACCACATAATTGTACTAGACATGTGAAATGAATGCAGGAAAAAATACTCTAAGTAGGTTTACACAAACTGAGAAAGTCAAAGCGTTCGAAAATCAGCCTTAAAACTCAAGTTCATAAAGGCCTGGATCTTCAGTGTGATCGTGAGCAAGTGTTGCTGTGTGTATCAGCGATCTGTTGGACATAAGCACTCTTATTAATGCTTCCGCTGTTTATCTCGACATGCACGAGCTTCAGCGTGTGTTTCCGCCCTGTAATTTCTCCCGTGATTACAGGCTAGTGAACATTCAAAGCGCATCAAGTCTCTCGTATCTCATTGTTTTAGTGTGAGTGCAGCTGTGATACTGAGAATCATGTGTGTGTAGAGACAGAATATCACTGTAAATACAGTGTTCATTTCACTTACTTTCTTAAATCAAGATATGTGTACTTGAGGTGCAAAATGACTGAAGATATTAAAGTGGTGGTATAATGCCCTTTTCACAAGATGTAAAATAATGTATTATTTTGAAGTTATGTTAATGTATTTTATGTGAAGTTTTAGCTCAAAATACCCCACAGATATTTTTATATAGCATGTTCAAATTGTCACTTTTTGAGGGTGAGCAAAAACGCACTGTTTTGTGTCTGTTCCTTTAAATGCAAATGAGCTGCTGCTCCCGGCACAGGGGGCGGAGCTACAACAGCCTGCACTCACACACACATGCACTGAAAATTTCAAAAACTTTTAGCCTTTTATGTTCAAACCGGAGTCAGTCAATGATGGAGAGACTCGAGAAGAAGTGACAACATGTAGAAGCAACAGGACATTTCTGAATGGTTAGTTGATGAATTTATGAAGCTTATGTGTAGTTATCTTCTAGTCATTGATTAGCATATTCTGTCTTGATAATCTATAAATTGTGTTCAGGGGGCGGGGTTTATGTAAATTCTAGTGTTGGTGATGTCACTAACCCGGGAGGAATGTGGTGTAGTCTCTACCAGCCGTTTGTTGTAGTTCTTAAAAAGCGATTTCTGTAAAAGCAAATATCTCCCTTTACTTTGAACTTTGAGCGTTGTAACTTTGCAGATGTTGTTTATGCTCAAACAGCAACATTACACACTAACTAAAGTTAGAAAAGTCAAATCAGAATCAACCACCCCTTTAAATCTTGTTTTTGTTGTACGCACAAACTCACTTTATTTTGATCAATTCTTCATAAAACAAGACTTAATATTAGGGCTGTGAAACATCAAAATAAAAGTTTGTGTTTACATTATATATGTGTGTGTACTGTGTATAATTAGAAATACACACACATATATATTTAAGAAAAATGTGTTATTTATATATAAAATATTTATATTTAAATAATATAAATTATATACAGAGTATATATATGCAAATATTTCTTAAATATATACATGCATGTATGTGTATTTGCATATACAAAATAATTATACACAGTACACACATAGGTTATGAAAACACAAACTTTTATTTTGGATGCGATTAATAATTTCACAGCTCTAAGTAATATCTTCAGTAATTTTGCTTCTTCTCCAGTAAATGAATCTTGAATGTTTAGATATTTGTGCTGGAGAACGAGACAGAAACACTGAGGAGGAACATCATGTTTTGCAGTGATGATGGAAACGCAATGCAGAAATTGTTTAAAGCTATTTTGATAATACAGTGAATTCTTTTTGAATGCTCTTTATCTCAATGGATTAATTTCTCTTTTAACTCCAAACCCAGATTCCAACATTTTCTCTCCTGATCCCATTCCTTTCAAAGCTGGGAACTAGAAATCCACTTTCCAGTTCCAGTTCCAGTAATACAACAGAGATATAACGCACAATCCCAACACAACGGCGTTAAGTAAACTTCTGTGCTACATAATTTAAGTTGTGACAAAATGTTCAGTTTGGAACTTTGCGACAACAAAGTTTTGGCTTGAGATGTGAATGTTTAGTGTGTAATGTTTCTGTTTCTGTGTGTAATGTTGCAGTTTGATCATGAAGAAGCTCCAGTTCTTCTCTATATCAGAGTCAGTGTTTCTGAACTCCTGAAACGCCTCCATTGTAGTCTTGAGTTTCTCCCGGGAACGAACACTCACAATATTCCTCATTATAATAATACGCAGAATAAAGGGGCGGGGCCTGGTTGAGTTAGTTAGTAGTGTGTTAAACTGGTAGTTATGGTAAGGGGCGGGACATTTCCCAAACACACTCGAAGCTCTCGACCAATCACAACACACTGCTCCAGCCGACCAATCAGAGCACAGTGTGCTCTTCAGAAGGAGGGGCTTCATAGAGACAGGAACTAAACGGGTGTGTTTCTCGTACAACAACGGAAAAGTAACTTAGATATTTTGTTGTATATTGAAAAAGTATTGCGTTACTTTACTAGTTACTTGAAAAAGTAATCTGATTACATAACTCAAGTTACTTGTAATGAGTTACACACAATACAAGGATGCATTTCTCGTACAACGACGTAACTCACTGTTTAACTACAATAGTACGATGCATCGTTGAAGAGATGACGTCAGACAGAAGGAGCCGAGCACAGAGATGACGTCAGACAGAAGGAGCCGAGCACAGAGATGACATCAGGCAGAAGCAGCCGAGCACAGAGATGACGTCAGACAGAAGGAGCCGAGCACAGAGATGACGTCAGACAGAAGGAGCCGAGCACAGAGATGAGCCGAGCACAGAGATGACGTCAGACAGAAGGAGCCGAGCACAGAGATGACGTCAGACAGAAGGAGCCAAGCACAGAGATGACATCAGACAGAAGGAGCCGCAGAAAGAAGTAGCCGAGCACAGAGATGACATCAGGCAGAAGGAGCCGAGCACAGAGATGACATCAGGCAGAAGGAGCCGAGCACAGAGATGACGTCAGACAGAAGGAGCCGAGCACAGAGATGACATCAGACAGAAGGAGCCGCAGAAAGAAGTAGCCGAGCACAGAGATGACATCAGGCAGAAGGAGCCGAGCACAGAGATGACATCAGACAGAAGGAGCCGCAGAAAGAAGTAGCCGAGCACAGAGATGACATCAGGCAGAAGGAGGCGAGCACAGAGATGACATCAGGCAGAAGGAGCCGAGCACAGAGATGACATAAGGCAGAAGGAGCCGAGCACAAAGATGACATCAGACAGAAGGAGCCGCAGAAGGAAGTAGCCGAGCACAGAGATGACATCAGGCAGAAGGAGCCGAGCACAGAGATGACGTCAGACAGAAGGAGCCGAGCACAAAGATGGCATCAGACAGAAGGAGCCGCAGAAAGAAGTAGCCGAGCACAGAGATGACATCAGGCAGAAGGAGCCGAGCACAGAGATGACATCAGACAGAAGGAGCCGAGCACAAAGATGACATCAGACAGAAGGAGCCGCAGAAAGAAATAGCCGAGCACAGAGATGACATCAGGCAGAAGGAGCCGAGCACAGAGATGACGTCAGACAGAAGGAGCCGAGCACAGAGATGACATCAGGCAGAAGTAGCCGAGCACAGAGATGACATCAGGCAGAAGCAGCCGAGCACAGAGATGACATCAGAGAGAAGGAGCCGAGCACAGAGATGACGTCAGACAGACGGAGCCGAGCACAGAGATGACATCAGACAGAAGGAGCCGCAGAAAGAAATAGCTGAGCACAGAGATGACATCAGGCAGAAGGAGCCGAGCACAGAGATGACGTCAGACAGAAGGAGCCGAGCACAGAGATGACATCAGGCAGAAGGAGCCGAGCACAGATATGACATCAGGCAGAAGGAGCCGAGCACAGAGATGACGTCAGACAGAAGGAGCCGAGCACAGAGATGACATCAGACAGAAGGAGCCGAGCACAGAGATGACGTCAGACAGAAGGAGCCGCAGAAAGAAGGAGCCGAGCACAGAGATGACATCAGGCAGAAGGACCCAGGATGACGTCAGACAGAAGGAGCCGAGCACAGAGATGACTTCAGACAGAAGGAGCCGAGCACAGAGATGACATCAGGCAGAAGGAGCCGAGCACAGAGATGACATCAGGCAGAAGGAGCCAAGCACAGAGATGACTTCAGACAGAAGGAGCCGAGCACAGAGATGACATCAGGCAGAAGGAGCCGAGCACAGAGATGACATCAGGCAGAAGGAGCCAAGCACAGAGATGACTTCAGGCAGAAGGAGCCGAGCACAGAGATGACATCAGGCAGAAGGAGCCGAGCACAGAGATGACATCAGGCAGAAGGAGCCGAGCACAGAGATGACATCAGACAGAAGGAGCCGAGCACAGAGATGACATCAGGCAGAAGGAGCCGAGCACAGAGCGGTGAGACGGTGATTGAGATGCTGAACGGCAGTCGCTCTCGCTCGCCATGCTTAATGGATTCCAGGCAGGTTTGCCTGATAAAGAGGTCATTCACTGTCGGCTCACAGCGTTTGTCCACAGAGCAGCAGCGTGACTCTACATACACTCACACACACACACACACATACACACACACAAAATGCATTCTCATTCACAGAGTATCAGCAAACTCTTCTGTCCCTCATCATCATCACACAAAACACACGGTCAGAACAGGGCAATACATCTTTCTCACACACACTCACACTCACACACACACACACACACACACACACACACACACACACACACACACACACATACACACACACAACCACTCACTTCTGCTCACCAGGGCAGCATTTATTTGATCAAAATTGTCAAATATTATTACAATGTAAAACAGTTGTTTTTTTTATGGGAATATATTGTAAAATATAATATATTTATTTGATCTAAGGTGAATTTTCAGCATCATTACTTGATTCTTTGAATAGAAAGTTCAAAAGAACAGCATTTATTAGAAATAGAATAATTTGTAACATTATAAATGTATTTACTGTCACTTTTGATCACTTTAATGTGTCCTTTAATACAAGTATTAATAACTCCCTTTTTTAATCTTATTACTAATGTTTGAATGGTATCACAATTTCCACAAAAATAGGAAACTGTTTTCAACACTGATAATAATCATAAATGTTTCTTGATCATCAAATCATCATATTAGAGTGATTTGTGAAGGATCATGTGACACTGAAGACTGGAGTAATGATGCTGAAAATCCAGCTTTGATCACAGGAATAAATTACACTTTATTATATATTCACATAGAAAACAGATTTTCAGACATTATAATAATATTTCAAAATTTTTACTATATTTTTTGATCAAATAAATGCAGCTTTGGTGAGCAGAAGAGACTCTTTCAGAATTTTTCTTTCATTTTTTTTATGTTTTCAAACTTTTGACAGGTACTGTGTATGAAAAACATGAATTAATAAATAATCAACTTTTTTTTATTATTATTATTTTACAGTTATGCTTTTTGAACAAAAACTAAAATCACAAAACATCTAAATCCTTACACTTTGTTTACTTCCTGGTTTAATAAGGCAACCAACTTGTGTTGTGATATATCGATATCTGATTAACAGGTAAAAATCAAGAAAAGCGTTTGTATTCACTTCAAATGAAACATCTGGAATATTTGAATCTCCAAAGAAAACCATCTGAAGAAAAAGAAAAGCTACGAAGAACCATGAATCACAAAAGTTCTGGTGTCATATATAATGTGCATAATAATTTCAGTGAACAGATTGTGATGTTTACTCTCATTTACAGTAATTACTCTAATTATGTGCATTTACTGTATGTGCTTTTTGTTTACATTCTATACTACATCTAATTCCCTGTGTGTGTGTTTATTATTTATGATCTGCTCAATGCATCCACGTCTCCTTCTATTGAGTAAAAACACAAACTCTAAACCGCTGACCTGATTCCAAGCGTACAATAATGATCGAATCCCCTCTAGTCCACACACACACACACACACATAATGACAGTACAAATGTTAATGTTAATGTGACCTACTCGACGGCTCTAATGCATTAATAACCAGGAGAGAAATGTTAATGTGCCAAACACAGACGCACGGTGACAGTAATGGTGAATTTAGCCTCTGGATATATTTTCATATGGGGTTTGTGTCACACCTGTAACTCGAACGCAACGAGACGAGGACGACACACACACGAGGACACACACACTCTGGCACATTCAATCTGCTCTTCCATCACAAACTCAAACGCATTAGAAAAATGCAGTAAAAAAAAATCTATTCATCGACCCTTTTCACAGACTGATGACACAGTTATTAACATCGTGAAAAGTGTTTTATATTTTATATTTAGTCTGTCCGTCTTCTGTCTGGTTTTCCAGCACAAATATCCAAACATTCTTAAATCAAGATACATTTACTGGAGAAGAAGCAAAATTACATTTCTCTGAAATGATCCGCATGATTAGCCGTGTTTCCATGCAAAGTTGTGCATTTAAAGGTATAGCGGAGGATCTTTCCGAATTTTAGATAAGACCCGCCCTCTCCACTTTTTGAAAAGTTAGATTTTTTTCACCACAATGATTGACAATTAGGAGGACCAATAGTATATCACCTCCACCCGGAAGTAAAAAATCCTCCGCTATACCTTTAAGTTATGCACAAAATTGGATTATGGCAGAAAACATCTGTGAATAAAGCAGTGTTTCAATCCCATGTGTTCAAGAGAACAAAACCAGTGCAGAATATCAGTAATAAAACTGTAAGTTTCTTAAATGCGTCTGTTTTTCCCTCCATCATAAACGAGCGTCAGACGAAACACAGTAAACGCTGTCGTGTTCTCTAGCGTTCGGATGCTGGTGTTCGGGAAAACACTCGTGTGTGAGACGCTCCTGGAGGGAATTAAACCAAATCATTCTGATCACACACTTCGACTTTCAGAAACACCAAACCAACATTTGAGACGCTGCGACGCCATTGGTCCGCTGGTTACTCCAGTTATCCAATCACAGCCGACACTGAGGGATTTATTCAGTAAATGTATTTCCATCGTAGTTTATGCAATGGAAGCTTGTTTCCGCCACAGAATAATAATAAAAAAACAAGATAATTGCGACTTTTTATCTCACAATTCTGACTTTTTTCTCACAATTGCGAGTTTACATCTCGCAATTCTGACTTTATATCAGAATTGCATGATATAAAGTCGCAATTGTGTGTTATAAAGTCAGAATTGTGTGTTATAAACTTGCAATTGTGAGAAATAAAGTCAGAATGATCTTTTAAAATGTTTTTTCCTGTGGCGGAAGATTTAAACCACCTCAATTTAATGTTTTTTTATGAGCATTTTTAGAATTTATGCGCATCTTGGCGTTTTATTGTGCAATATCCCAAAATGCATAAAATAGGTGGATGGAAACAAAGCTTGAGACGAAAGCGAGCAAAGACGTCAAGACGGCTGTTCTTACCTCAGAATTCCAATGCATGAATATTTTCATAATAGCATTGGCCGCCTAAAGTGATCAGCATGATTGAGATATGTAAATGCTGCTGTATACGGGTTGTACATCGGCAGTCCTAGTTTCAGTTTCTAAATGATGAATTTATTGATACTTGCTGATATAGACAGATATTTCCTTACACGTCACGGATCCCATTAATCCAAATTTTAAAGAAAGAAGAATAAAAAAAAGTCATTGCTAATTTATTGATACATTCATAATTGATATAGAATAATAAAAAAAATCTTAAAAGAACATAAAAAAGAAAGCAATAATCTTTCAGTTTAAAGGGGACCTGTTATGCAAAATTCACGTGTATGTGGTGTTTGAACATAAATGTTTGTCGGCAGTGTGTGTATACAACGACCCTATAATGGTAAAAATCCACACACTCCTTTTAATCCCCATAAATCATAAGCAGTGTCTCAGAACAAGCCGTTTGCAGATTCTAAAAGGTTGACATCACATTACACAGGCCACGCCCACGCCCACGACTGCTGACAGACTCCACCCTATTAGCATAGACCCGCCCACGACTGCTGATTCAGTAGCACAGACCCGCCCACGACTGTTGATTGATTAGCATAGACCCCGCCCACGAGTGCTGATTGATTAGCATAGACCCTGCCCACGACTGATGATTGATTAGCATAGACCCCGCCCACGACTGCTGATTTATTAGCATAGACCCCGCCCACGAGTGCTGATTGATTAGCATAGACCCTGCTCACGAGTGCTGATTGATTAGCATAGACCCCGCCCAAGAGTGCTGATTGATTAGCATAGACCCCGCCCAAGAGTGCTGATTGATTAGCATAGACCCCGCCCACGACTGATGATTGATTAGCATAGACCCCGCCCACGACTGCTGATTTATTAGCATAGACCCCGCCCACGAGTGCTGATTGATTAGCATAGTCCCTGCTCACGAATGCTGATTGATTAGCATAGACCCCGCCCACGAGTGCTGATTGATTAGCATAGACCCCGCCCAAGAGTGCTGATTGATTAGCATAGACCCCGCCCACGATTGCTGATTGATTAGCATAGACCCTGCCCACGACTGACGATTGATTAGCATAGACCCCGCCCACGACTGGCGATTGATTAGCATAGACCCCGCCCACGACTGATGATTTATTAGCATAGACCCCGCCCACGAATGCTGATTGATTAGCATAGACCCCGCCCACGAGTAGGCCTGTCGCGATAATTAAATAACCGTCTGATCGCGATTATTTGATCTAACCGCGATTGTTTCAGACAACCGCGATTATTGCGCTCTTTTATAGGCCTACGGCACAAGGGGGAGTCATGGACCAAAATAAATAGACAAGCACTAATTACGTTTTCCAGCAATATATTCAAAGTCATCTGAAGACATTCCATAGCTTAATGTGAGGAACAGATGATCAATGAACTGTTCAGGGCTCTAGAGTGCGACCAATTTTTGTAAGGGTGCGACTAAAATTTTTCCTAGGTCGCACCGGTGCATCTAACGTCCTCGCATCCGCTGCCTCTCCACGAACTAAGCGTATGTTCTCCTTTGACGAAACTCACACTTTTCTCTCACGCGGCGCCACAGCTCGCACAAAACGACAGCCCTGCTTAATGAGTGACGACGGAGGAAAGAATTAAACATTCAAACGTAGCCTGGTTACACTTAAGGTCTGTTATATTAGTCTGATTTTATTTTAAATTTCGGCTTCCAAAGATTATTAAAAAATAATATATTGAGGTAAAAACATTAAAAACTATCTAACTAAGTGGAACTTCTTCCCTTCGCAGCATTACGCTGTCATTTCTCCCTAAAACAAACTTAACGACAGAATCAGCACGATCGGTGAATGTTGTAAAATGCAGTCTAACTACTGTAGCTAAATTGCGGGACGCGTTTAATAATTAAAAGAGCTATTAAAAACACAAAAATCAGCGCAAGAGATGCTGTTCGCAAGACGGCGCGCGCTCCGAAACAGACCGAGACAAGCAAATTATACTTTCGGTTTCATGTGCGCGTCTAAACGATCAATTGTACACAAAAGTGTGTCAAAATTACCGGCTTGGAGATTAACTAAAAACAGTTTATGTCTTAAATGGACGTAGTTATGGAAATAGTTGGGAGAATATGGTGCATCAGTCGCCTATTAGATCTGCACTCGGTCTTAAAGGGGCCGCAGTCTAATATAATAATAAACATGCGGACGATTGCGCCATTACTGCCAATCAAACAACAAGAGAAAAATCACTCACAGCTCTTGAAAGAATAACTTCAGCTTTAATAAGCATTAATAGCCTATATTTATGATAAGTTGTACAGTGTTATTTTACATTTTATTACTTTATTAGATGCCTGAACGGTAATGTTAGTAGGCCTTCCTGAAATTAAAGCACTGTGTAGGCCTATATAATGTGTATCTTTGTTTAATGGTTTATCTTTTGTTTATCTATTGTTTATCTTTGTTTATTATATATATAAAACAAAAAGTACCATAAGAATACAGTTAAAGTACCGGATCGATAAGCAGTATTGGTAAGAATAGGAATACCGTTAATAATTATGCTTCAAATAAAAAAAAAAGAAGTATTTACCTACACCTTCTTGTTTAAAATCATTTACATAATATATATGAATATGTATAGAGCGTGATAAAAAAGTGACCTTGAAATTGTGGCGTTAAAGGTGATGCGAGCCGAGGAAAAATTTGGGTGCACCCAAATTTTGTGCTGGTGCACCTAAATAAAAAAGTTAGGCACACCAGTGCAACCAAGGCAAAAAGTTAGTATGGAGCCCTGCTGTTGGACTGATATACACTAGGATTTGTGCCCTCGACATTTCTTCGCTTTGTGCCGTGAACTTTTAAATGCGCAATTGTGCAGCGCTGCGCACTGTGACTCCGTGTTGCATTAAGCACATCATTCTGCACCCGCGATGCGCATACGCGCTTTGTTCCGCTGTTTTGAAGCGTATCATATTATCATGGTTTGTGCACATTTGTTTTTATTAACATGTTTAGATTTTATTAAATTACTGTGCAGATGTTTTCAAAAATTACTTTTTGCTGCTGATTTATACACTCACTAAGTTTAATAAACAAATTGTCATAGCTATTGAATATATTTATTTAATATTTAAAGGTGTTAACTGTAATCTTACACTGCAAAATGATAACTTACAAAGGATTAAATTCATCACAATTATTTAACGAATGAAGCACAAAGCCCTAAAACAGACAATTAATCGGCATAATCGCCAAAGCCCTAACACAGACAATTAATCGTCAAAGCCCTAAAACTGACAATTAATCGGCATAACCGCAATTATTTTTTAGACAATTAATCGTCAGCCAAATTTCATAATCGTGACAGGCCTACCCACGAGTGCTGATTGATTAGCATAGACCCCGCCCAAGAGTGCTGATTGATTAGCATAGACCCCGCCCACGATTGCTGATTGATTAGCATAGACCCTGCCCACGACTGACGATCGATTAGCATAGACCCCGCCCACGACTGCTGATTGATTAGCATAGACCCCACCCACGACTGCTGATTGATTAGCATAGACCCCGCCCACAACTGCTGATTGAGCTGAAATTTCACAGACACATTCTGGAAACATCTGAGACTTATATTACATCTTGTAAAAAGGGACATAATAGGTTCCCTTTAATATGTGAAAAAAAAAAAAAATCAAACATTTTACCAGGAAAGTCTTTAAAAAAAAAAGTCCATTAATAAATAAATAAAAAAGGGACAAATTATATATGTCAAGCTGCACAGCTACTTCTTCCACTTTCTCCATATATTTCAATAATTACTTCAAGACTTATATTACATCTTGTAAAAAGGGGCATAATAGGTTCCCTTGAATATTTGACAAAAAAAAAATATATATATATATATAAATAACATTTTACCAGGAAAGTCTTTTCAAAAAATGTCCATTAACAGATTTAAAAAAAGGAACATATTTATATCAAGCTGCACATCTACTTCTTCCACTTTCTCCATATATTTCAATAACTACTTCAATTGACAAATAAAATTAATTGAGTTTGTATGTATTGCTTATACATTTTTTGTGTTCATCAAAGCTTGAGTCATTCTCCCACCACAAACCCTGCATATATACCAGAGGTTGATTCAACTTCGAGACATTATAATGTTGGAAATATCTACAGCTCTGCACAAATCTCAACATTACAAATCTGGACTATATTGTGCAAAGCAATGATCTGAATACCTTAACACTTTATCCCTCCTTTATTATTATTATTATTATTTTTATTTATTTTTATTCACGTTTTATCATTCCTGTGGCTTTGTTTTTCTGTGAACTTATCCATCCATGAATTTCCCCATTGTAAAGAGAGTGCGGGGTTAAGCAGGGTGGGGTGGGAGGGAGGGATTCGTGTTTTCATGTTCTCATTTTGGCTTGTTTATTGTAAAAAAATGAAAATATCATAATAAATAAATAAAAAGCTTGTGTCACTCCCTCTCTTAATTCTCAGATCGTGATGTGTCATGTGTGTTGGCAGGTCTTGCAGTCGAGCTGATTCAGCATCATCTCAGCGGATCAGAGGCGAGACGGTGAACGATGAACGATCAGACGAACGAACGAAAGCGGGATCGAACACTCGTTCGCCCACCGGAGGTCGAGCTGCGAACGCCATCGCTGCCAGACTCTCTTCCCACCACTTCTGCCTTCTCCTGTGGTATCCATAGGGTTTAGCAAGCCTCGTTTGGCGTTTCTCCTACAACTTTTTTCAACGGCTTACACACATTTGCAAAACTTTTAACTTCTAATTGCAGTTTTGATGGGTTTCAGGTGCTGAGAGGAACTATTGTGTGTTACTAGTGCAAAATAGATTTATTACAGGGTTTTTTTTAACTGTTTACACACATTTTGCCTCTTTTTTTTCCAAAACTTTACACACAAATCTAAGAATTGCACATACAAAATGCAAAATGCCTCACATCTCTTGCAAAATGAAAACTCCTGTGTTCATTTCTGTTCAAGACTGAAAGTAATCGGCAGAGAAATGTTGAAAAATTCACGGTAAACACAAAAGCAAGATTGAAACCAAACTATTTCTGTTTTTACTGTAAGCATTTGTGGTTGTGAATACAGTATTGCACAGTACCTTTGACCTTTTATAGATCTATTGGTTGGTGTTCAGTAAAGCAATGAGTGTTTGCACATGTGAGGAGTGTGTGTGTGTGTGTGTGTGTGTGTGTGTGTGTGTGTGTGTGTGTGTGTGTGTGAGGCTCTGATTAATTACTGTGGCATTTTGATAGGTTGTGTTTGAAAAAGGAAATCAAGAATTCATTTGACTGAATTAAAGTAATAAACATATGTAAAATATCAGCACAGGAAAATTATTTTTATTAAAATAAATAGATAAATAAAAATGAATAAAGCACTGTAAATACATACAAAATATAATAATATAGAAGGCACTTCTGCTCACCAAAGCTGCATTTAGTTGATAAAAGCATTACAATGTAAAACAGTTGTTTTCTATTTGAATATATTGTAAAATGTCATTTATTTCTATGATCAAAGTGGAATTTTCAGCATCATTACTTGATTCTTTGAACAGAATAGAGATGAAAAATCCTGTTAGATATGTGTGTGTTACAGATAAGTGTGTGTTGTGGTTTGTTTGCAAAAAGTGTTTTATGAAATTGTCGAAGAGTCGAAGGCTGAGAATGAGTGTGTGGTTTTGCAGATTTGGTGTGTGTGTGTGTTTCTGGTGTTTGAGTGTCAGGTTTCAGAAATTGTGAGACAAGTGAGGATTTTGTGTGTAAGCTCCATAGACTAAAGAAATATGTGTGTGACGTCACCCGTAGTGTTTCTGAAGAGCGCCCAAAGTGGGCGGAGCCAGCCGTCGCCATCTTGGCCGCGCGTCACTCGCGGATAAACGAAAATGTGCAGCGAGGCGGATTAGCTGAGGTGACGTGACGCTAACACACAGCAGACAAACGTGTAGCAGTGACATCAGCGGCAATCCACCTGTCACTCAAGTGGCCATGCCCTTAATTATGCAGAACTTTAAGGCTTAATATAATTTAAACGGATGAGTTATAAAATAATTCACTTCCCTCACAGTCGTCATGAAGGGCAAAATTAGCTATATAGACCAAAACCACTTTTTGCACCAGACTGTAAACATGTTTTTTTCTGCTGTAAAGTTGGGAATATTAACATGGAGGTCGGCTCTCTTCTGCAGCCGGTCTCTAGTGGCCAGTCGATGAACTGCAGTTTAAGTCACTTCAGTGTTGGACTCGAGAGAGAGACTGAAAGGTTCCCGCTTGGCAAGCAGTTAAAAAAAAAAGAAAAAGAAAACTGTAAAACGTCCATTATTTCAATTATCTGGCAACCTTCGCTCATTAACACGCTGGCACTGAAAACTGGCGAGCAGAAATAAACACAGAGACTTTCGCACTTTCCTTCAAAATCGTGTCGTTTCATCGGGTCACAGAGACAGTAAATAACAGACTGAGTTTTCCCAGATTTATCCATCCATCCATCCATCCAAACACCCCCCCCTCCCCTCCTCACCTCGCGCTCATCATTAGAGGGAACGCAGACCCTCGGAGCATTAATTAGCAGGATTTTCTGGAGTGTCTGGACCTTCTTGCTCCTCTGAATGTTAACTCGTGTAAACACAATCCGCTGCATAACAAGTTGTTGTTTTTCTCAGCTTTTAATATGGTGATGGGAAATTACTCAAGCGCGGCTTAATCTCTCGCCGTCATCGCTACAGAAATCCCTCGCGCTTGTACTTACATCTGTTTCACTCTCTCGGTTTGTCTCCCTAAAATACTCCTCTGCTGTATCATTTGTCTTTGTACACACACACACACACACATGGATCTGCTCCAAACGCAGTGAGCGCAGGCCTTCTGGACCAGCATCCAATCCCACAATGCACTGAGAAAAACACATTTCTTGTTTTCCAGTAAAAAATATGACCTGCATGCATAATAATAGTGTGTTTTAGAAAAACTTTAGTACAGTTACACATTTCATGTCAATTGAACTCACACTTGTGCATAAACATACAGTTTAAACCAGACAAAAGCAATCAATCTCTGAAATCAAGTCTTATCTCACAGTTGCATCTCGATTTATCGTGTTTTAAGAATATTTGGATGCAGTAAATGCAGTAAAGATGGTAATGATGCATAAACAATCATTTGTCTTTGCACACACACACACACACGGATCTGATCCAAACGCAGTGAACCAGCATCCAATCCCACAATGCATTGCAAAAAACCCAATTTCTTGTTTTCCAGTAAAATCATGATATAAATGCATAATAATTGTGTGTTTTAGATGGACTGCAACTATCGATAATCGAGTATTCTACCGATTATTCCATCGATTAATCGAGTAATCGGATAAAAAATTGTGGTAATAAAAATAGATCCAAGTGAACAACAGCTTTTAAAATGACTTAAAATACAAATATGTAGTAACAAACAATAATAATTGCTTCATATAAAGTATCAAAGTGAGTTATCATATGGGTTCACCCACGTTATATCACTTCCGGTAAATTGCAATCGAGGATTTTTTAAAATCGAGTACTCAGGTTTAATCGAGGAATTGTTACAGCCCTACATGCATCCAATCCCACAATGCACTGTGTAAAACCCTGTTCTTGTTTACCAGTAAAAAGCTGAAAATATGACCTGCATGCATAATAATAGTGTGTTTTAGATCAACTTTAGTACAGTTCTGCCAATCAGACGAGACAAATAAACGTCACAATAGG